>CM053624.1:375551003-375579857 GCA_028646595.1 Phalanger gymnotis | reverse complement strand
TATGTATGTATGTATGTGTGTGTGTGTATAAAAAGAAAATGCCCCTTCCATCCACTGTGCTGATCAGTGAGGCCCCTTCTGTGTGCTCCATGCCCCAGCAGGGCACCAAAAAGAACTGACCTATCCCGGAGCCTCCATTTTGCATTCTTCCTGGATGAGTGGATGGGCCACTGGTGTATATGTCAGGAGTTGTCCTGAGTTCCTGGCCAGGACAGGAATGAGAGGGAGGAGCCAGTGGGCAGTGGTTTGGCCAGGTAGCCCTGGGGAGATCTCCTGTGTGCATCCTCCCATGAAACCAGGAGAGTATGGGAGGCCTGCTGACAGCTGGGAAGAGAAGCCTAGCTCTTCAGTCCTTCACCACCTGCCTGCTCTTCAGGAAGGCCTGGACCCTCCTCTTTGGAACGGGGAGCTGACTGCTCCTGCCGACCAGCTCTACACTGTGGGAGGGTGGGCATGGCCCCCTTCTCTGGCTGCTGAGCCTGGGAGCATCTGGATCCCAGTTTCCAGTCCAGTAGTACTTGGTCTTTGGAAATGTTCCACTTAAGCCTGTTCATCGCCGTTTGGTTTTTGCCCCCGGTCTCCTTTCCAAACATCTCTCTCTCTCTCCACCCTCCTCCCCAGGGAGCTATGCTCGACAGCCAAAGTTTGTTTGGAAGGAAAAAAACCAAACAAACAAAGGATATCATCTACCCTGTCTGATGGCACATGCCGTGTTCCACACCCATAGGCTACCACCTGTAACCTGAAGAGAGGGAGGTGAGATGTGGCATTGGAAGGAACTGGATGAGGACTGCTTCTCCCAAAGGAATCACTGCTGAGATGCTGGGCTTGCAGGGTCCGGAGGTGCACACAGGGCTGCTCCACCTGGAGGGCCCTGGTGGGCTGGAGGGGGTGGTGCTATGGGGCAAGGCTGTCTGCAAGGGAGTCGGCGACCTAGGGTGGTCTGATTTTAGTGGTTTCCAAACCATTCCTCCTCTGACCCCTCCTCCTCTTTCTGGCTGCCCCTAACGTGCGGCTCTGGCCCAGTCACCTCGCTCAGGAGCCTTGTGGGGCTCTCCAGGACAAAGGATGATCATTTTGAGCCAGCTCTGCCAGACTTTGTGCTCCCCACATTCCAGCCCAGCCTTTCATCTCCTGCCCCCAAGTCTTTGTCCAGGTCATCACCCATACCTGGGATCCTCTCCTCCCTCATGGCCAGCTCCTTTCAAGGCTCAGTGGCAGTGTAAAAGAGGACAGGCCTCTCCTGATCCCTCCATCCCCAACTCTGAGTAGTCCACACTTTCTGTCCCCATCTGCCCATCACCCTGAATTTAACTTGCATGTATTTTGTATTGAGAAGCAGAGGTCCTATTGGCCTTGGAGTTACTGTGGCTGAACCATCCGCGCCCCCACAGTCCCCTGGTGTTGGCCCAGGCCTTGGCCCGCTAGAACCTGCAAGGGTGAGGGCTAGTGCTTCTGCTGCACTTGGAGCCCCGGCTATCTGGGCTCCTGGCCAGGAGAAGGTGTGCAGGAGGCTCGAGGAACAAGAAGAAGCCTTGCCCCAGGACAGGGGAGGGGACAGCTCCCCTCCGGTTAGGATTGTCTACATCAGGAGTCATCTCTGGGGTCTCAGGCCACCATGCAGATGGACCTAGGACGCTTCCCTTATTGAGACAGAGAGCCAAGGAGAAGCCTAGCATGGGTGCCATCTTGGCCTGCCGGGGAAGGGACCAGAGTGTGATTTTCTTGGCTTAGGGAGCTCTGGGGTTAGGAGACATCCTCTCCCAGTGCAGGGTGGCATCGTCTCATCTGAGGGAGTCTCCTGGGGCACCAAGAGGTTCAGTGCCTCCCATGCATGATGGGCAGGACCTGTGCCTTCGGGCCCAGGCACCACCTCAGGAAGCAAAGGGCCCAATTCAGGAATGGACGGGGTTCTCTGTTAAATCATTCATTTCTCTCTAGACCCCTTGAGGTCTCCTCTGAACAAAAGGACTTTTGAGGCTGCCCTTTGAGGGAAGGGAAGAGAATGTGCCCAGAGCTGGGAGTTCCATCGATGGGGAGAAGTCAGATTTTCCTTTGGCTGGCAGGGGAGGCAAGAAGAAGTGAACTTTGTCGTTGGTGTCTCACTGCAGATTGAATTGATCTCAGAGGTTCTCTCCACCCCTAAGTCAGATTGTGGAAAGGACCTCAGCATAGGGACGTATTTTGTGGGGCTCTGCCCAGGGCATGTTTAGAGGCCCAAGGGCAAGGTGTCAGTCCAGAGTAAGGAGAGGAAATCTGGGTCTTCAGTCAGCCAGGCAACAAACATTCATTAAGGGTTTGCTGCGTGCCAGACACTGGGCTGAGTGCTAGGGATGGAAGGACAGGAAAAGAGCCTTGCCTCGTGGGCCAGATTATCACAAAGAGGTCTGGAAACTGTGAGATACTGTATGAATGGCAGCTGAGACTTCTAGTTATCTTGATAATCACGCCAGGAGTCGTTGTTGCTGTGGGTTTCTCTCTTTGATACCGGGTTCAGAGGCCGGGGCCGTGCCCGCAGATACGTGTCTGCTCCTCATTCCTCAGACGTTAGTGCCACGGACAGCCCAGCCTTGGGCCTTCGTCACTCTCCTCTCTCGTGCCGTACTTACTTCTGGGCACAGGATGAATAAAGGAGGCAGCCCACGACACCTCCCTCTGTGTGGAGGGCCACATCGGTTCAAGCTCTGCCCTCCTGCCGTTGGGCTCCCCTACGCCTCCCCTTGGCTTCCTGCTGCCCTTCGTGAAGCCCGGCTTCTCTGTTTTCAAGCCCACCATGGGTGCCGAGCTCCAGTTCAGCCTTGGCTCGCGGTCTGCTGTGGGGAGCTTGATGCTGGCCGGTCTAACAAAAATGAGTGCTGGCAGCATGAGTGGCCAAGTCGGAGAAGACTTTCTGGAGGAGGTGGCATTAGAAGAGTTTGGAAGGTGGATAACAAGCCAGCCAGTAAAGTGGGAGGCAGAGCGTGTTAAATAGACGATGCCCCATCTGGGAAAGGCCACAGTGAGCAGACACGAAGGCAGAGCGCATTAGACCTTCAGAGAAGCGTCTGCTTGGGCACATGGAGGATGCGGCCAGTAGCACCAAATAATAGAGGGCCTTGAATGCCGGGGATAGGGGTTTGCTCAAAGCTCTTCGATGGCTCCCCGTTGCTTATCAGGTCAAGTTTGGGGAGCGACCAGGCCAGATCTCTGCATGACTGGGGTTTGCAGGGGGACTGGGAAGGGCCCGAGAAAGGCAGCTGAGGACCTTTGAGGGCCAGCAGCCCAGGCGGGTGACAGGAAAGCTCGTCTCTGGGAATAAGGCGGTGGAGGGAGATTCACATGAGCCGTCAGTATTGCAGAGGTGAGATCGCTGCCCAGTAAGAGCAAAGTGGGGCAGGAGGGATGAGGCCAAGACAGAACCAAAGTTCTGGGGGTGGGAGATGGTATGAGGTAGGGGGGATGTGCTAAGAGGCTAGCTGTGTGGGACTTGGGTCAGGGTTTGAGAGTCATCTGCTTAGAGTTGGGGGCCTGAGCTTAAGGGAGTGGGGGAGCTGGATATGGGAATGGACATAGAAAGGGAAGAGAAGGATGGCGTAGGTCCTTTCAAAATGCCCTCCCCCTGTGGCTGGGACGAAAACAGAGAGGCAAACCAGGAAAAGAGGATGGATCCGGAACCCAGGGAGGAGCAGGTGGGCTGTAGCATCCAGTAGCACCAAGAGGTTGGGCCTCGGGTGTACTAGCATTCAGGAAGCCGTGGTACACCCGAGAGCACTGGTCTGCCCCCACCAGGACCGGACCGTCCCTTTGTTACTGCTGTGAGTGAAGGTGAAGGACAGCCAGGCTCTGTGCAGATCACTGTCTTCCTCCCTGCTACTTGCCTTTAGAAGTCCATTTCTGGCTCTCCTCGAGGGTCACTGGCCTAGTTTCTGTGGGGAATATCAGAATCCAGTTCAGGCAGGTGAAGCTATAGCAAGATGTCAGAGTGTTGGCATGTGCCCATTGCCCACCTGGTTCTCTTCATGTCATCTGAGCCCGCCAAGTTCCTGTTCCTTACATCTGACATGTCATCTCCCGATGCCATACATTTGCCCAGGTGCTTCCTCCTCCCTTTCCATTGTCTGAGACTCCCTTGCTTCCTGCAAGACCCAGCTCCTGGGTCCTTTCTGCAGTAATCTAGTGTGATCACCAGGCCCAGTTTCGGTTCACACTTACTTAGCTGTGTGCTGTTTGTGTCCCTTTCCTTCTCTACTCGCTCCCTACCCCCACCCCCATGTAAGCTTTCTAGTTTCTAGTTTAGAGCTGCATTGTCATCTTTAGACCCCCCTCCCCTCCTCCCAGCACCCAGCCCTGTGCCTTGTATGTAGGCAGGGTCGTTCAATAAATCAGGACCTGGAGAGAGGGAGAGACCACTCCACGCTGGGCCTGGGAGCCGGGGACTTGAGGACCAACGTGAGCAAAGGGCCGAGGTGGGGATGGGATGCCCTGGACGAGAACGGAGCTGGAGATGCCTTTGGAAAGACCTTGTGGCCAGACTGCAGAGGACTTCGAATGCCAGGCTCAGGCATTTGCACTCAGTGGCAAAGCCAACAAAAGGGAATCCCGTGCTAGTAGCATCTTAGGAGGCTCCATCCAAGGAGGATGACGGCTAGACCCCCAGTGCGCCGTGTCTCGCAGGAACTGTTGTTCAGCTTGCAGATTTGGGAAACAAGAAAACAGAAGTGACTTCTTCTTTATGACAGAAATGGGCCTGAGGGACTTAGTTGGAAAAACAATTTCTCCTCCCAGCTCTAAATTCCTGCCTCTTAGATTCTGTCCATTGAATCTCAGAAAAACCAAGCCACTTCTTCCGGCTGCTCTGGAAGGTAACTGTCGAGGGCCTGACACGGAACAACAGCTGTGTCCTGGGTGGGAACCTTCGCGCCAGATAAGAGTCCTCTGGGTGCGGGGCCAGCCTTCCCTATATGCAGCTTTTCTCCTATTAGGTTATTTGTGTTACCTGAGAGATGCAAAAACAGCTGCATGAGCAAGTGTGTGGTTAAGAATGAGCCTCCAAGTCCCAGGCTGGCCTTTGTGGTGACTCGGCAGGAAGGTGTGGGAAACAGCAGAAGATGCCTAGGAACGGTCACTCGGTCCTCTGAAAACGCTGCCTTCCCCCACGTTCTGTGATGGAGAAAGAAGCTGGATGTGGACTGGGCCACCCAGCACCTCCCACCAAGAAGCCTGTAGCCTAGAGTTGACCGGTACCTCGTAGGCCCTCGACTTCCGGACGTTTAAATGGTTAGGTAGCCATTGTGCCTTGTGATGGCTGGCTTAGACATCTGTTCTCCCAGGGCACAGAGTCAGGAATGAGGAGGGTCTAGGTGCACCTGGAGCAGAGAGAAGCAGCCAGGCCCAGGCCAGGTGCTGGATAGAGAGAGGCTCATGAAGACCCAGGTCCAGCTCCCAGCCCTGACATTCCATGGGCAAATCATTGGGATCGTTTGAGCCTCAGCAGCCTTTGAAGCTCAACGCAGTCCCTACCTTTGGCAGCAAGGGACTCCCAGCTGTTAGCCCCTCTCCTGGGATCACTGTCCATGCTGTAGGTGCTAGGGAAGCTGGGGGACAGAGGCCAGGAAGGTTTGGACAAGAGCCAGATCTATAGAGCAGGGTCACTGTACTGGGGGAGTGTATGGACAGAGGGAAAAAGAAGGGGCTTGAAATGCCCAACCGAGGATTGTATATTTGATCCTGGAAGCCATGGGGGTGAGTGAACATGTGTGTGTGGCATGGCCACACCTGCACCGAGTGGAGGACAGCTCGATGGGTCAAAGAGACCAGGGAGAAGAGCCCTTTTCCCCTCCACAGCCCAGGGCCTTTGTGGGTGACCAGTCCTAGGCTGATGAGGAGCAGACCCTCTGACCTCTTCTGGGCCCCTGTGCTGAGTCTTTGGGCTTCTTTAAAGCCCCTATGCTTCTCCGCCTGAAGGCAGGACTGTATGTCCTGTGATATGGCTTAAAATAAGTCCAGTATGACCCACATGTGACCTTTTGTCCTTCTTTTCTCTGCTGTCCCAGAGTAGAAAAGTCTGCTAAGTAAGGTTGTTTACCCATTGTTGCATTGGAAATAAAAATTGTTTGTGAAGTCCTGGGTTTTACAGTGGAGGTTGGGGGAATCACTAATCCCTGGATTTGGAAACCACTCAGGCTGGAGTCAGTGGCAGCCGGCTCACTGGAACCCAATATGCTGAGGAGTCTGCCCGTTCCAAGAATGCACCCGTGGGGCTGCAGAAATGGCCCAAACTAGGCAGGCTTAAAGCACCCTGGGGCTTGGGTGGACTTTTCTGCCAGCAGGACTGGAAAAAAACACTTTTTAAGCATAAACATTTGGGTCCAGATTGATTTTGGTCAAGCTCCTTTTAGCCCAGGATTTGCTAAAACCAGGATCGTGTAAGTCAGGCTGTTGGGGGCAGCCTGGTAGGCAGCGGGGCTTTTGTGGGGTGGAGCTGCAGACGTTGGCGCCGTGAGCAATCCGACCGTCACCAGAGTTGGAGAGGGGAGGCCGCTAGGGCCCCACTTCCCTAGTCGCCTCCCCCCATCTTTCCCTTCCCCCCAACTCTGAACAGCTCAGATAGTTCGTGTGTTCCCAGATCTGACTTTTATCACGATTCCTTGGCTTAGAAAATGTCCGTGATTCCATCTTGTCTTTCAGTCAGGACCTGGCTTTCAGCTCATCATCAGTCTGGGCCCAGTAGGAGAAGGGGAGCTCCCCAAGGGCAGGGCGGCTTTGTTTTGTTTATGACCCCAGCGCCTAGGCTGGTGCTTGGCATATCAACAGATGCTCATGGAGGAAGTAAATGAATGAATTCCTCCTTCGCACCTTCTCTGTAGGAATGCAGATTTGAGTGCTTGAGTTTTCCAGGGGTCCCCTTTTTGGGGATGTTGGGCCAGCTGCTTTTCAAAGGCTACCCGCTGTGCACCCCCTCATCATGATCAACAGATGGCTGCCATTGGGAACAATTGTTCCAGGACATTCTCTGGGGATTCGTGCCCACAACTCCCTGTGTCCTGACTGTGAACATCTTCTCTGGCTTTTCCCAAAGCCTGGAATCCCACCCCTCCTCATCTGCAGCTGCCAGCTTCCCTGGCTCCCTTCTAGTCTCAACCAAAGCCCCACTTGGTGCAAGAAGCCCGTCCTGGATCTTCCCTCAGAGACTTCCCTGATCCTGGCTGGAGCATGGTTGTGCCTAGCTGAAGGGGAGCTCCCTGAGGGCAGGGCCACACAGTAGGTGCTCAATCAATGCTGATTGGCTCACTTGCCCGGTCTCTGGCTCTCCATCCTGTCGTTCCTCCATTCCCCTCTACCACGCCATCTCTTGTTTGCAGTGATTGTTAGGGGCAGTACTCATGGTGTCGGCTAACAAACCGTGGTAGCTCGTTTGATCCTCCTAACAACGGCGTCAGCTAGATATCGTATTATTACAATGACGATGACCCGATGGGCGGGATTTGAACCCGAGTCTCTCCTTCAGACCAGCACTCCTTCCACACTTTATCTCATTTTCTCTGGCCTGGTTGGCAGGTGGTCTCTTGCTGGTCCTCCCCGGTCTTTCCTGTTAATGTTTGTCTCTCTCCGAGATCAAGGGGTGGCTCCTCTTCCAGAGGAGAAGCTTGTGATGGCTGTATTAACACACAGATGTGCATGTGGACTCCCTTACCATCCTCAGACCTGACCTTAACCTGGCTGCTGGGGGGAGAAGAACGTGGGGAGCTGGCGGACAGGGCTGTCTTGGAAGCCGAGAGCGGAGAGGAGGCACAGTAGGCTCTTTCCTGGCACTGCCCCCCCACCCCGGGGATCTGTGTAGCTGTCCCCAGGGTCTTCTCCATAAAAGATAACACCTCACCTTCCTAGATTCAAAAGGGCTTTTTAACAGGTCCGTATCTGCCGACTCGGTCAACAGCGTAGCAGGGGATGATTCAGGAAGCGTGGTAGTCTGTGGAGTTACAAAGATGGGAATATAATTGTGCCTGCCCTCAGGGGGTTTACTTCCTTCCAGGCTCTTCCTTTGTGGGGCATTGTCAGGAGCAGCTCAGGCAGCGTGCCCCTTGCTCATAGGAGTTTCCAACCTGAGGCCTATTGGAAGAAACAGACAAGATGGTAGAAAGGCCTTTATGGGGAAAAAAATCATGACATTCCAAGAGAGCTAGATGGTTTTTTTTTTTAAACAAATAGCTCTGCGGGAACCAGCAAATTATATCATTGCCTCAGAAGAAGGAAAGGGATAACAAACATGAACTTGGCAATGGAGACCTGAAAGCCATTGGGAAGATCCCCATGTGGTATTCAGATAGGCTCACAAAGGCAGGGTGAGAGGAAACAAGGTGAAGATTAGAAAAGCTAACATGGAAGCAGAGTCAGCTTTCTAGAGAAAGTGGAGGACAAGAAAACATTCTTCCATTTTCCACAGACTAGGATCCATGGGCAGAAGCTGCATGGAAGGCGCATTTCAAATCTACATCAGAAAAAACAGTAACAAGTGTTCGCTCATGGTGAGAACTGGCCCCAAGGAAGAGCCTGAGCTGGGCTCCCCTCCCTGCGGGTCTCCCAGCTGAGACTGGAGGCATTGTCTGGTGAGGGAGTCATGGCCTCAGAAATCCTTCCAAACCTAAGCTTTTCTGAGTGTGTGACACTAGATGGGAAAGAAGTGCAGGGAAGATGCAGCCTCTGCCAGGAAACATGCAGGACTTTTGGACGCACAGTAGGACTAAATCAGTGTGCGGCCTTAGGCTTCAACAGTGGATGGTTCCACATACTCACTACCAAGGCGGGGTCACCAGTTCCTGAACAACAGAGGCTGTTATTTTCCCTCCTTAGATCATCGATGGACAGCCCCCAAGCTCTGCCGACATCCACGGTGTCACATAACCTATGAAGGCTTACCTCGTCATGCTGGGAGGACTCCCTGGGAAGCCTTCTGGGAGCACTAGTCACCCAAGATGAGAAAGCATGAATGGGTCAAGCTGTGTTCCATGGAAGGGAATGTGTCCACGCCGGAGAGGCCAGCGGTCCACTGAAGAGCCTTGCACAGACCACACGCCCCCATTTGACAGGTGAGGGAGCCCCAACCCAGAAGATACACAGCTCCTTAGTGATAGGACCTGGCCCGGGCTTCCTGATTCCTCCTGATGCTTCCTGGTGCTCTTCTGCCTCCGTTACTTTGTTGTCGTCATGCCGTTAATTCTGAATCTGATCGGCTTCTTCACCTGTAAAGGGGAGGGGGAGGTTGGACTGGATGATGTGTGACACACCATGGACTCCCCCCCCCCGCCCCGCCGCCATCCCCTTCATCAGCGCCTGGCCCAGAGCAGATTCAAGCAGATGCTCGTATCACCTTGGACACATTTAGGTGTAACTTGCACTCAAATGCAGTAGAGACAGAAGGACCATGAGTGAAGGGGGCTGGAGCACGCACATTCTCTCTGCCACAGACCTGCCAGCAGGGCTCCTTCCTGGGAGGAGCAGGTAGACAGACAAGACAAGATGAGTCACTGAGGGCTCCGGCCCTCCCTCCCCCACCCCATGCCCCCACCACATTCTCTTTCCTCAGAGGCCTTGTCTGGTAGCCCTGAGCTCTTTTGGGTGTGTGCTTCAGAGAACTCACATAAGAGGCACCGTGGCCTCAGAGGGTCAGCCTTGGAGTTGGGAAGACCTGGGTTCTAGTTCTACCCCATACACTTCCTGGCAAATCCCTCACCCTCTGTGCCCCTAGCAGCTCTCTGAGTCTAGAGGATGGACCATGTGTGTGCTGATCTGCACCTGAGAAATTTCACAGCAGGATATTCTTCTTTCCCCTCCCCAAACCAAAAATGAAATGTAGACATCCCTGAATTCTGGACAGACTCAGATAGAGGGACTCTTCTGTCACTTTCCCCACCCCCACCACCCTTTTTCTTCCTCTAAGGAGAAAGGAAGATGAGTCACGGTCGTTTGGACAGCTGACCTTTGATAACTGGGAACATACTAACAAAGCTCCAGACGGGTCTTTGGAAGCCTTTCCCAGGCATCCACAAAGCTGAGCTGACCTTTGGCTAGACAGAGCCCAGCAGTGTGATTCTAGGGCCAGAAGCTTGAGGGTGGCCCAAAGGCCTTCAGTGAAGGGTGGCTGGAACATGGAGCCCCAGAGGCCCCTCCATCTGCACCCAAAGAACAGGTGAGAAGAGTGTCAAGGGTGGTGCCAACCTTTGGGCCAAAGGGTTTTAGAGGGATGGACATCGTCACAAATTGGGCTGCTCTTTTTTTCTAGATTGTGTGCTAGACTGTTCTAGGCAACTGTAATCTAGAATGACCATTGACTTATTCCCTGCTATTAGGAAGTCTGCTATACAGAGTCGAGTTCCAATGTAGCCTCAGACACTTAGCAGCTGTGTGACTCTCAGCCAGACACCTAAGCGTTGTCTGCCCCAGTTTTCTTCTCTGTAAAACTGGGCAATAGCAGCACATCCATCCCAAGGTTGTTGTAAAGATCACACCTGAAGGATCCCTGAATGCCGTCTTAGAGCCTTTTTGATCTCTACATAGAACGCTGACCTGTTGATAACAGTCTCTGGTTTCTGAGTACGTGGCAAACATTAGCTCGCTAGGCCTCTGGAGTGGAAAGATTTGTCTTTAAGTTTCCACTTATTTAATAGGGCCTCGAAAACTGAATGAATCTTTTGGAAAGACTTGGTGATGGTCCCTGGTTTTCCGTTTCATGTGAAGAAGCCCAAATGCCTCCGCCGTTCACAAACAAGACAACACAGTGGAATGGGGCTGGTTGGTGTAGGCTGTGCCATGGACCCAACAGGGTGGGGGAGTGTGGACGAGAACCTGGGAATCCTTTACCTCTCATCAGCTGTGAAGGCTTCAGCCCTGTGGGGCCTGGGGGCACAAGGCACTTCCCTGGATCTTTATATCGTTGCTTTCCTTTGGGCAGATTGCAGCCATCTGCTCCTTCTCATTCTGTTCATTTGATGCTGGTTCTCCCACAAACCCTCCGCACAGTGTCACCCACCATTCCAGGCTTTTATTCCGACATGGCCCCTTGGTGGCCTTCACAGGCCTTGCCTGGATTAGCTTTCCCCACTTGTGCTTCACCCACGGTGTGTCCTGAGGAAGGATCCACTTGGGAGCGCCTCCCCCATGCCACCCTCAGCCCTGTGCGGTTTTCATTCTCTGGGAGTTGTGGTGTTGGATGATTTCTAGATATGAACCACCAAAGGAAGAACATTGGTGTGTTTAAAAGCCAGCCACATTCCTCCTCCTTCTCCTGGGACTAATTTTAGAAGCCTCCCCTGCACTTCCTGCTTCTTTTAGCCCTGCCTTCCCCACGAGGCCCCGGCGGGCAGTTGGCAGCTTCCGGCCCAGAGCTCGCTCCCTGCCGTCATCTTTGTCACCCTGCTCCCTTCATCAAGGAGGCCCTGCATGTGTATGGATGGCTCTCCTTGAGGTTTGCTGAGGATGCAGAAGTACAGACATGGGAGGCAGCAGCTGCAGAGCCTGCCACTTATTTCGGTGATGTGTGTTTATTTATGTAGGGCCTCTCTTTCAGGTGTCGTCATTATAAAGGCTCACATTTACAGAACATCTACTATGTGCCCAGCACTGTGCTGTCCATTTTACAAATCGGATCACATTAGATCCTCTCAGCAGCACTGGGAGGATCACCCAGCTGGTCAGCATCTGAGGCCAGATATGGACTCAGGTCTTCCTGACCCCAGGCTCAGCTCTCTGGGGACGGTGGCACCCCCTAGCAGCCCCTTCTGTGGTACAGTCCAGGGGGTGGTAGTAACACTGGGCATTGTATTTGGGCAAAGGAGATGCCAGGCCTCCAGAGTGAGGAGCCAGGCATTCTGGACCTTCTTCATCCAAGTAGGGACTATTTGGGCCTGAAAAGTCAAGTCTGGGGTATCTTGAGGGAAGGCTGACAGAAGCAGCGACTTGGAGCAGACTGTGGGCGAGCAGTGTGGTCATTCCCCACAGCGTTGAAAAAGAGGAGATCAAACGTGTTCATGAAGCTTCCGTGGGCACTTTGATTCTCAAGTCTAATTACTCCATGAAGACTTTGTGCCATTTTAATGACATCGTCTTTGGGAATGTGTTTTCAGTTAAGCAGAGATGAGCCTTGTTTTGCTTTGGGAGTTGGTCCTGCCCAACATGAGTGCCCGCTGTGACCTTGGGTCTGTGCTTCCAGGCCCTGTGATGGAGGGGCAAAGCACTCAGCTGGAGAGCCATCGAAGCAGTGCATCCTAGACCCAGAGCAATGGGGTCCTGGCAAAAAACACAGCTTGGATCAGAACTGTCAGTTTTGTCTAAAGGGAGCCTGCTCATACATACCCTCGTTGTACAGATGGAGATATTGAGGCACAGAATAAGAGTGACTTGCCCAAGCTCCCCACAGATAAGTGGCCTAGTCAGGTTTTGAATCCAGAGCTCAAAGGAGAATTATATTTAGATTTTTTCCTCCTGAAGATTTCAGGACTGGGGCTTGTGCACAGTCCCAGATTGGAACAGTGAGGTCACTTTTATAAGGCTAAAACTCTGTTTAACTCAAGCCAACAAGTAATCATGACACTCCCAACTGGGGTCAAAGATGGCCCCCGGAGCTTCCAGTGAAGACACGGAACCAGGGCTGGCCTGGAGCATGGGAGCTGGACAGCAGCTGGATGCCTTGGCTGAGCCTGAGCCAGGGTCCTGTCTGGAGTTCCTGCCTCACTGTGCTTGTTGACCCTGGGCAGGTGAATGGGAGGTCATGAAGAGGCTGAAGGGGTGGGTGAAGAGAATCAGGAGGGGAGAGCATGGGGCAGTGAGCCCAGGTAGGAAAGATGCCTGTGCTGAACCTTGCAGCTGGGCCTCTGTGGGCAGCAATGCACCGCTGGAGCCATGATGCCTGGCCAGGACCAGAAAAGAAGTTGTCAAGTGTCTTCAGGCTTGGGAGCCACCTGCCTGGGAGATGAGCTTTCTCCTCATTCTAGGCAATTAAGGCTGATAGCTTTCTTCTGCACCTGGGAAACTGAAAGTAGTGTTTTCCAGAAAAGGTTCTCGTCCCCAGAAAGCCTTCCCGAGCCTAGCCATGAGAGTCCAAGGTGCCTGTGCTACAGTAATAAGGGCAATTTCCTTCCTCTCCTCTCTTCAGGGCATGGCCTGAAGAAGCCTTCTAGTCCCCTCTTCAGGTCATCCCTGCATCTCCAGTCACAGCTACCATTTGTGGTCATATAGAAAGGACAAAGGACTAAACCCAGATACTTTAGGCCAGTGGGAAGCTGAGAAAACCAAGGCTGTACAATTGCAGTGTTTCAGACAGAAAAGGTTTTTATTGATGATAACGAGATTAAGGCTTAGTTCCCTTTGAAATATATTTTGGTCTTTCAGGGCTCCATAAATAAATCAGGGTGGCTGCATTTCCACCCATGAAGATGGTAGCCCCTTGACAATGTGTTCAGTGGTCATTAGTAGTGGCTGTGGCTTGAAAGCTCCCGAGGGCCCACTCTTTGTATTTAGGCAGGCCAAACCTCAGCCAGCAGAACACGGGCCATCCCCAGACTTGGCCTTCCAGAGCTCAGTCAGGCTTACTGACTACTAGTGCATCTGTGCAGCTTCTTAAAGGGGCTGCTTGCCCTCCCTGGGCCTCCTCATCTCCCTTGGCCCCTGGGGCTCAGTCAGCCCAGGCCTCTTCCCACCTTGGAGGCCTCCCAACCCAGCTTTTCCTGAAACAAGTCTCTCTTCTGCCTCTTCCAGGACACAGCAGGGTCAGCCCTCTGGATCCTCCCCTCAGCAGCCTGCCTTTTTAAAAAAAAGAACATTATGCTGCTTTGCCTTCTTATTTATAAGAATTTTATTCTAAACTTAGTTTCAACAACAACAGAAATCCAGCCAGTCAGGTGTAAGAGAGCCATCGACTTCAAATTCACTCCATTTCACCAGAAGGGAAAAAGCAGAAACAGCCTGCTAAGGAACCACATGGTCCCCTTCCCTCAGCGGATCTGTGGGGATCAGAGCGTGAACGTGAAGCCATGTCTGTCGTGGGCTTTGGCCCTTGGTCATGGGGTGGGGGTGGGGGCAGGGCTCTTACAATCTGGGCATCTGGAGGTTTTTCTGCAGAAGCCCCCTCCCCCCATGTGGGTTCTTTTCATTTGATCTTTGATGCGTTTCCTTTTTTATTGAGGGGGGGGGCACAAAACCCTTTTGTGTCGGAAGTCCTTCTGTCTTGGGTATTTGCCATCTTTCATCCTGCACAGTTGAGACAAATGCATGATCTCCCTTTGCTTTGTCCTCAGTGGGTCTCCTTTCTTCTCTCCTAGCTCATTGGGGCAGGGGAGGTTTGTTTCGCAGATGGGGGCGGTGGCCTGGTCCCCACCACAGCCGCATTTTCCCTCCCCAGGAACATTCTGGTTTTTCTCCAGTGCCTAGATATTCTGACCATCCTCTTCTTTCTCTGGATTCTCTCTTCTGTTCTGTCCATCTGTCTGTGCATTTTTAACTCCTTTGGGGGTCTCCAGAGTCAGTCTTCATGCATTTTCCCTCCAATTATTTGTCTTTATATTCTTCCCCATTCATTTTCCTCGGCTGAATCTAACTCCATGAGAGGGTTGGGGGCATCTTCATTGGGATCCTAGTAAACGTGTAAATAGATCTGAGCCGCTTGCACAGACCACAAGGACTCCTCCTCACCCCCCAGGAGGGGGCCGCTCCGGACTTTATTCTCCCCACTTTGCAAATGAAGAAGTGGAAGGTGAGGGAGGGGAGGAGCTTACCCACAGTCCCAGAGCTGGTGTTGTCAGAAGCAAAATTCAAACCCAAGGCTTCTGCCTCTGAGGCCAGCAGTGTGTCCACCGTGCCACGTAGTTAGGTAGGGGGCTCACATTCTTCGGAGTACATTCAAGGCCAGATACTTCATCTAGCTTATTGACGAGTAAATTTGGTTGGGTTTTTTTTTTTGTCATCTTTCTTGCCTCAGTTTTGTTAGCGATATAGAAAAATGCCCATGATTTCTGACGTCCCTCTCTATGTTGCTAGAGCCATTTGGTATTTTAATTTTTGGTTGACTCTTAAATCTTCTGAATGTACCGTTGTCTCCTCTTCCCCAAAAGGGAGAATTGAACAGAGCCCCTGGGGTTATTTCTGAGGCTTAGGGTAGTAAGACAAGTGGTTAATAAAGGTAGTGGATTGCATCTCCTACCTCTTCAAGACTTGTAAGAATCGCAGGACTTGAGTGAATTAACAGGGCAAGTGAAGGCCCAGGAGCCCAGAAGACTGAGCCAGAGAAGGGTCAGAGCCTTTGAGAAACATGCAGAGATTGCATGGAGGCACCATCTTTCTTCCCCAACTCTGGCCCAGAGAAAAGATAATGCCTGGGCCCTGGAGGCAGCTCCTTGGCCAGGGCACTGCTGGGGTTTGGGTTGGGATTTTTTTCTCCTTTAAGCTGTGTGGTTTGTGCATGCAGTGACAGTGATTTGAATGACCCTCAAAGTGCAGAGAGGCCACTGCCAGCGACCAAAGCTGTGCCTGATAGGCCTGACACTGGGGTACAGAATTAAACATGGTCATGTCATTGGAGGAGCACAGGATGAAATGCCAGGGGACAGGATTCCCCGGGGCTTTCAGAATGGCTAAGAGTCTAGGAGGTGAGGAAGAAGAAGGGAGATAGCCTGGCCAGAGAATAGCTCAAGCAAAGGCTTGGAGGGTGTTTGGAGGCCCCCAGGCCAGCAGGCTCTGCCAAGGCAGGGCAATGCCAGAGGAAGGAGAGCCTTGAATGCCGTGGGAAGAAAGTTGAACTTTCCTGGGAGACAGCAAGGAGCCCCTGACCTTTGGGGTCTGGTGGGAAGTATCCTGCTCTCACCTCTGCTGTGGATGGCCCATGGGGGTGACCCTGGACAAGGCCTTCGGCATCCTGGGCCCCTTTCTGTGCCAGCCCTACAGTCCCATACAGAACGCTGCGCTGCAGTAAGAAATGGCTTGAGTAAGTGCGGTAGGAGACCTACTGCTAAATAGACGAAAGCCAAGATGTACTTGACCATCTGTTGATGGCGTCAGGTAGTGGCTGGGACCCAGGAGCTGGAGCCAAGACGTCTGGATGGGAAGCCATCCAAGGCTCACAGGCAGGGCATTGGACTTTGCCCAGCCTCGGTTTCTCCATCTGTGAAATGGAGACAGCACCTGTCCTCCCTCCCTCCCAAGGTTGTTACAAGGCTTTGAAGGTTAAGTGCGATGACTCCAATAACAGGGGAGGTGAGGGATGACCGGGGGGGCAGGGGGGGCATCCCTGGTGCTGGGGGTGCCCTAGCTAGTGATGTCTGGAAGCAGGCCAAGAGCTGACACTAGCTCTCAAGGCTTCCATGAAAGTCATCTTGGTGTCTGAGGAGCCTGACAAGCATACTGTTTGTTGGCTTCATACCAGAAACCCTTGGAGCCAGTGTCCCTGGCCCCAGAGAGTCCCTGGGGCACCCAGAAGTCAGAGCTGGGCTGACAGCATGGTGGGCCTGTCCCTGCCCACTCCTACTCCTGACATTAGCTAAAATGATTGGGGGGAACCCAGAATAGCTTCCTTAGAACTCTCTATCAAAAACATTTTAAAAAGAGATTGAAGGAGAGGTGAAAAGTCCAACTGTTAAAATGTAACCTCAAAGAATTAGAGTGTGACCGGACAGAGGGCAGCCAGCCTGGCCAATTCCTCAGCTCTCAGGTAGATCCGCGCCCCAGGCATCTCAAATCAATGAGAATGCAGCCAGGAAGGCCGCTTCTCATCCAGGCTTTTGCTCCATCCTCACCAGTTCCTGAGGCCTCCTGTCTGCCTGCTGCAGGCAGAGGCAAGCCCCATGGGGCAAGGTGGCACAGAGATGCTAGCTGGAGCCAGGGCCAGCCTCCGTACCCTGCTCGCAGCCCCTTCCCTTCTAGTTCTAGCCTGTGAGTGGCAGAGTTCTCTGGGAAGCGGAACCCTGTGTCCAGAGTGGGGACCGGGGCCAGATTTCTGAAAAGGTGGCTGGCCCTTCTCAACCTGGGCTTATTTTCCTCAGTTGGAAAGGATGTTTGGATTTCCAGAGTCCCCATGTGTTGTTGAACTTTGTGCTGTCTGCCTTTTTTTTTTCCTATAGAGAAGAAAGGTTTATTTATTTGGCCACTCCTTTGGAGGGAGAAAAGAATGTGATGTATGCATGGACTGCACAGAATTTCCTGTTCCAGACCCGTTCCAAACCACGGCCCTGGCAAGAATTCCAGAGCAGCTAACCAGAGTCTTCCACAGTGGAGAAACGATGCCTTTCTTTGACCCGTTGCAGCGTTGGGCATCCCTATGCTGTGCTCCCAGGGCCATCTAGAGACGCAACAGGGCTGTGGGACTTAGCCCCCAGCCCACATGTGGAAAGCGGATCCATCAGCGATGTGCCAGTGTTTAATCTGATAACCTGGACACCTGGAAACAAGGGTGTGGGCCAGAGAGTGTCTCAGGCTTCTCTGAGGTAACCGTCTTGAACGCTGGGCTGCTTCTGAGGCCTTGGTTCATTCCACAGAGACTTTGCCTCTTGGATACTGGGGAGCTCTCTGCTTTCTCAAGCTCAGCTCTGTGGTCTGAGGCCAGATCCTTGGCTGGCACAAATACCCACCTGGCTGCTGTTGACATTTTGGTTACCTTCTTACTTCACCAGTTGCCAAGGTGCGATTTCTCCATGAGGAAAAGGACCATGAGCGCTTTGTGTGTGAAATAGAGAAGCATTTGTGGACACTTACCTGTAACCTGCTGCAAGGTCCATGGGGGCAGCCTGGTGGCTTCATCTCAAGCCTAATGGCATCCCCAGTCCCAGTATGATCTCATGGGGAGCCAGGCAGGAGCGGGCAGGTCGCCAGAGGGCGGCTAAGCCATCATCTTCATTGAGACAGGACATGGGTCCTAGATCTGGAGGGGAAGGGTCCTCAGAGGCCTCCGATGTGCCACCCTCATATGACAGAGCAGAGAAGTTCATTGATTAATCCTAGGTAACCCAACCAGACCCTGTCAGAGCCAGGATTTGAACCCTGCTCTTCTAAGTCCGAAGCCCCTGATATTTCCACTGTAACTATGATCACTCTGGGTAGTTAGGGATGGCTTAAGCAATTGTTTTAGTATCACAGAGTCAAGGAAGGGTCTGAGAGGTGACACAAAGCTCTGTGTCTGCCTCAGCTGGCCTGTGAAAAGTAGAATCCCTCTGCCCTCATCCCTGGCAAGCAGGGGCTTAGCCTGCACTTGGAGGCAGCCTGGCCCATGCTGGGACTGCTGTCCCTCGCAGGAAGCTTTTCGTCAGTGCTGACCCTCAGGCCATCGTCTGTGGGCATCAGCTTTGACTTCTTTAGTTTGTCCTAAGAGATCTCTGTAGAAAACCAGGCTTTTTATTCCTTATACTAATAGTATTCCCATCATCCCAGAAGGGGGTCTGGTATGGGGACCCCTCCCTGATACAGATTGCCAGACCTCCACTAGCTCCCCAGCCTCATTGCTGATAATGCTGAATTGAATATTTCTGGACATTCTGAGAGAGGCAGTGGACCTGGCTATATGACCCTGGATGGATTTCCTGACTTCTTTGTAACTGGAGCCTTTCTTTAAGATAGCTACATTACAGAGAAGGTACCAGCCCGCCCAAGAGCTGTGTGTGGTCTATTCCAGGATCCTTGACATAGAAGGGGATGTAAGGTTTGCCAAAACCTCATCCAGTCTCTTCTTCCTAGTTGAGAAAGTGAAAACAGCCTTTTGTCCATCCACTTCTCCTGTTCAGACCATCTCGGGGAGTTCTGGGATGGCGGCTTCATGCTGGTATTGCCAGCTCTTTGGGGACTTAAATCTGTACTGGGAAGAAATGCATTTGATTTCTAGTCACAGCATTTAAACCATCAGAGCAGAAATGGTAGCAGGGGAAGAATCTGGGCTTTGGGAGAATAGCGTCATCGTCGATTAGGAACGCTCCATATTCACTTGGTAACTTCGGCCCCCGCATGGCTTGGCTGGATAATGGTGGAAATGATAGAGTAACATGTACATCGCAGAGGGAGGTTTGCTGAGTGACTCAGTAACATGTCATTCAGGGCTCCCAGGGAGGACTAGGCGCAACAGGGATTTGCTGTCCCTATTTTACAAATGGGCAGACTGAGGCCGGTGGGGGGAAGTGACTGGCCCAGTCACGTGACTAGTATGTGCCCAGAGGCAGGGTTTGAACCAAGGTTTTCCTGGCTTCCAGGCAAGTAGTCTAGCAACTGCCACTCCTTCCAGCGGCCTCTTTCTCCCTCACCTTGCATTTGGGGAGGGGCCCTTCTAGGAGACACCCCTTGAGCACAGCTGGTCAGAGAGGCTCCCCTGAACCCCATGCTTGTCAGGCTGTCCCTCGGAAAATGGGGCTTGGGAAGACATTGGTTGGGATTGTTGGGTTTTTTCTTAGAACTAATTTTGGGGCTCATTTGCATGGGGAAGGAAAACTTGGGCACACTAAGCTTCAGAGCCCTGGGATTTTGCAAGATGGGCATTCGCCCCCACATTCAGATTTTTTGGTTTTTCTTAGTACTGTGAACTTGTGTAGGTGATGTGTCCTGGATGCGTCACACTTGACCCCACACTTTGCTGAGCCACCAAAGTGTGTGGAAGACTCCCAGCAGCGATAGCAGAGACCAAACGTCAGTGCAAACACTGGGGTCTAGTCCAGATCGCGTGAGGGCAGCTAATGGGGAAGGGCACGCATCCTCCAGATTGCAGCCACATCCAGAAATCGCGGCATTGATCGCTTGGAGGCTTGTGCCTTTGGTCTCAAAGGTGGTGACGGAGTGATGATGAGAACAGCAGCCATAGCCAGCCTTAGTGTTAGGACTCCCAGAGGTGTGCAAGGTTAGATAGCCAGAGAGCTGGATAGAAAGCTAGAGTACATACGTGTATGCGCGTGTGTATATTTGTGTATCATGGGCATAGATACCGTATTTCCCCATGTATAAGACGCACCTTAATTTTGGGGCCCAAAATTTGAAAAAAAAATGTATTACATAAAGTTACTGAACTCAAGTTTTATTCATCTGCTCATAGCTTTCAGGCATCTTTTGGGCAAGTCTGGTGCGTGTACACATGCTCAGTCCATTCCGTTTCATGAACCTGAAGCACCAATTGTGCCCTCCTTTGAAATCAGTAACTTATTTTCATCATCAGTTCTTCTTGCCTCAAGTTGAACCATCTCTGTGGACACAGGAATTTCAATTGCCCTTTGCTCGTCAATCCATATCTTCAATTCACTCTCTAAATCAGGCCATTTTGCTGACTTGCCTCTAATGGCCTTCTGCTGTGGCATTTTCCGTAGGGTTTCTTCTTCCTGTAGCCAGCCTTGGATTGTTTTCTCAGTTGAAAGAGGACCAAACCGCTCAGCAGCACATTTTCCATTCACTTTTGCAAACTGGATCACTTTTTAACTTGAATTTAGCACCATACAGAAATCTTTTCTGAGCCATTTCTGGGCAGAACGTGGCAAAACGTAACCTAATATACCAGTTACAAATGCGAAACAATGTGCACAAAGACAACAAGCACAAAAAAGCAGGAAATGCAGGTAAAAAAATCTACAACCACTGTATAAGACGCACCGTTTTTAGACCCCAAATTTTTCGGAAAAGGGTGCGTCTTATACGTGGGGAAGTACGGTATTTCTGTGTTGAGGACACATGTGTTTATATGTATTACATGTGTGTATAGTATCTCTGTGTGTTTTCTGTGTATAGATATGTAACTATATAGTACACAAGTATGTGTCTTATTATATGGGCCTAGATTTTGTGATCTCTAATTCCTTATATGCGTATAATTATATGTATTATGTGTAGATGTGGCATATATATGTAGATGCATGTTACATGTATCCTTATGTATGTAACTATGTAGATACATAAGGGGTGTGTGTGTGTGTGTGTGTGTGTGTGTGTGTGTGTGTGGTGGGTGCACACTCATATATGTGGTCTTCTGAGAAACTTTGAACTCGCCTGCCCTGGAAAAGCTGATATTTTGAGAAAAAGCAGAGCCCTTCTATTAAACCTCCCAGACATTTTAACCTCCATTCAGCATTGGTGACTGTTGCGGCATTTTGGTTTTTCAAGGTGGGACAGTGAGAACATGGGGTTGCCTTCTCCAAGATACTCTGTATACTCACATAGTAGGGGGATGGGCAAGGCCCCCAGAACACCCACGCCCCAGAACATCGAAGCTGCTTTTGCTCTTCGGCGCTTCTGTTAATCCAGGCTTTTGGAGCCTTTTAAATCTCAGTGCCCCTGAGACCTAGTAGGCTGGCTTTTCAGGTTTGGGATGCCTGCCCACGTTCCACTTGCCCAGGCCCTTTCTCTCTCTCTCTCTCTCTCTCTCTCTCTCTCTCTCTCTCTCTCTCTCTCTCTCTCACACACACTTTTCCTAATCATTAACATGCCTCACTGCTACCATCCCCAGCCCTCTTGTTCATAAGCCTTCACATGTGACATCCAAGGGCTCTGGCACCGACACGCTCCTAGAAAGGGCCTGGAAATAGCCTAAGAACCCAGCAAAGGGGCAAGGCTGGAGCAGGCTGGAGCAGACCGGGTACGATGGCAAGGGCATATGGCTGGCCCAGCACATGGGGAGAATCCTGTGAATTATGGGAAAGATGAAGATTCAGTGTGGCAGGACCCTCCAGACAGCGACGCCTCGAGGCGCCCTCAGAGTCCAGCAGCAGGGAGCAGATTTCATTTGGCCTATGGATGCTTGTTGAGGAAGACTCAGTTTACCATTCTGAAATTTAGCAAAGGACTTGTCGTATGAATGCACCTTTTGTTTTCGATTGTGGGTATTTGTCTATATTTGCATCATCTCCCTGCGTGTCTCCATTGTCCCCACCTTCAGATTGCAGCCTCCTTGAAGGCAAGGAGTCTCGGGTTTGTCTTGGTAACCCCCACCCGTGCCTGGCATATAGTAGGTCAGTGCCTGTTGCTAATTATTGTCTACAATGATTTTTAAAAGTAAGTTTTTATTGATATTTTCTGTTTCTTACGTCATCATAGTTATCCCCAATATCCCTTCCAGAGAGCCCTCCCAATGCCACAGAACATCTTAAAGGGCACTAGGGGGCGCCATAGTGCACAGAGCACCAGGCCTGAAGTCAGGAAGACCTCTTTCTGAGTTTAAATCTGCCCTCGGGTGAGTCACTTCTGTTTTTGCCTCAGTTCCTTCATCTGTTAAATGAGCTGGAGAAGGAGGTGGCAAACCACTGCAGCATCTGCCAGGAAAAGCCCAAAAGGGTTCATGGAGAGTGGGACGTGACCGAACAGCAGCTGATGGGCGTCCACCTTGTGTCCAATACTCGGCTGTCACAGGAGCGCTCTGAAGACGAGGACTTCCGGTCGTGGAGTCTCCGGATTTTATTTGGCGACGTGCACTTTGTAGCTTCGGACTGAAAGAAATCAGGAGCATGGAGCGCTGTCCATTCAGACTCTGGCTGCCCGGCGGCCCGATGTACACGCCCACCCAAGTCACGCCATAAGAGAAGACAACGTTCGGGACCCTCTTCTTCTCGTCGCTCGTTTTAGCAATGAACAGTCTTCGATCGTTCCGTCACACAGTGCTCTTCGTTTGGAATGCTCGGTGAGGAGCGCCATATTTGATGTACTTTGGTGGACCAAAAGAATCTTTGATTGGGGAAGGGTGAGGCGCGCGTCTAGGAGAGCTCAGGCAGAACCTGGAATTAGAGTTATCAGGCTCTGACCCTCCCAGGCTCAAGCCCTTTGTGAATGAGGTCCCTGCTCCTTCAGCTGCTGCTGGTCAGGTCTGCAGACTTAGGCCGTTTTGTTTCACCTGGGCCCTCTCCACAGCAAGGCAATTCGACCGATTCTGTGCCCCGCTCACCACAGCATCTCTTCCAAGCCTCTCACCTCTCCTCAGACTTCTCACGCCACCCTGTCCTCACATGGATATTTGACCCGGGCTGCTCCTTCCCTTATCAGCTGTAGCTCAGTCCTTTCAGGATCGAAGGGAAACTCTTCCTTTGGGCATCTGAATCCCCTACTGACCTGGCCCTTTCCGCCCTTCACAATCTCCTTTATACATTGGACCCCAATGCCCCCAGGTGGTCTGCCAGGCTTGGTGTACTGGGTATGCCGGGCCTAGGTCTTCTCACTCACTTACCTGGGCTCTTCAGAATGTCTTTGTAGCTAGGTTCCAGTAGAACTATTTCCATTGCTGTCCATCGTATTTCACTTTATGCATCAGTTCTGAGGGCTCTGTGGGTCTGTGACCTGCCTGACGAGTCTATTTTTGCTCCTTGTCTACAACTGCCTTTCCGGTCTGCTCTCCCTCTTTGCGGCTGCCTCTCGGTGTACCTGGCCTGGGTTCTGCCCAAACCCCGCTTTCTCAGGAGGGAGCACTTTTGTGGTCAGTCCTGCTTCTTGCACCGTCCCCTGATGTTGTACCCCGTTCAGATAGAGGTTTTGTCCTTCATTAGAAGGGCAGGGACTTTATATTCTCAGTACTCAGCCCCATACCTGGCCGTAGTAAACGCTGCATTAGCCCTTGTTGATTGATCTGGTGTTTCTAATAATCCTGGTTCCTGGGAACAGACAATGGGGTGACCTCTGTCTGCTAAGTGAAGGGATGGGGGATGGTGGGGGCAGAATGGTGCATACAAAGTCTGTCTCACCGCTACACTGATTGGTTTGGGTTTAATTTTTTTCTTTATTATAAGGGAGCTTTCCATTTGAGGACTGGCAGGGGAGGGTATCCAAAAATGGTTAAGATATGAAAACAAAAGGAATCGATAACCCTTTTCTTCTTGACAAGTACAAGGGGGCTGTGTGCTCTTGGAGCCCGCTGCTCTCCTCAGGCGCCTACCCTCGGGGCCCTTTGCTCTCCTGGGGGGTCCATCCCTGCTTGGGCTTCTGGGGCCCCTAGGCTGGGGAGGCACTATCCTCACAGATTCAGTTTCTTCAGGGCTCTATGTTCTCTCTCCCTCTTCTCCTGCAGCATCCCAGAGCAGCATCAGCCTGAAGAAGCAAAGAAGCCGGAGCATCTTCAGCTCTTTATTCTGCTGCTTCCGCAGCTATAATGTTGACACCACAGCCATCCATACCACGAGCGTGCTGCCCCCCGTGGTGGAGGAGAATGGGGGGCTTCAAAAGGTCAGTTCTCCCCCGCCCCCTCAACACAGGCTCAGAGTCTGGCCCAGATGCCTCTCAGGGGCTCGCCCCCAGGCTTGTGCTCAGGGGGCTCAGCGGATTGCCGAAATCTGGCGGCAGCTCGAGGTCTTCTTGGCTAAGGGAGAATGCAGACGGAAGTGGCTCGTCTTCCCGCACTTCGTCCTTCCTTACCTTGGAATTGGACCGCTTGCACTCATTTTCCCTTCCTCCAGTTTCTTGAGTTGGAAAATCCAGATCATGGAGTTGGCAAGCCCGCCCTGCTGTTGGGGCTGTGTCACCTCAGAGAAGTTGGTCTCTGCGGGCAGTGGGATGTCACCTCCCCCACTGAAATATGCGTCTGGGGCCCAGCCTTCCTTAGCATTTGTCTGCATGGGTCTCGGCTCAGCCGAGACCTCGCGGGAGTTCTCTGGGTAGGTTGAATGAGGGAGGATTTGGGAGACGGCTCTCTCTTCTCCTAAGTAATTCTAATCCCAGGCCCTTTTGGGGGTGGGGGTGGGGCTGCTTATCGGCACCTGCTCCCGCACCACCTTGCTTCTCATCCATGAGATTTTCCAGAAGGAAGCCGCTACCTGTTGTCAGGTCAGGATGAGAGCATGGCACCCTGGACCCTTGGCAGCCAGAGCAGAGCAGCTGCAGATAAGAACCGTCCCAAGGGTGCCGATGCTTTCCTTTCTGGCTGCCAGTCCTGTGATGTGTGAGCAGCTCAGTCGTCAGAGGCAGGCAGCAACAGGAATACATTAGGACCGTGGAGAAGCCTGCATTCCTTCACCAAGCAGGAGGGGGTCGATGCTGACATGATGTTTAGGGAGACAAACACTGACTTAGACTCACGTGTTAGTGGAATCTCACTGTCAGTCTTTGCTGGAGTCTAAAGGAAGCCTTCCCCATGGCCGGGAATTCCCCAGATGCCCTTAGTTGTAGCTGTCATTGTACCGATGAACTGTACAGATGTCTCCTCAGTGATGTTTCCAGCGATTGGAAATAGATTGCTCTAAACCATCCACGAAGGAAAAACAACATGGATGAAAAATAAGTGTCGCCAGTGGGCTGGCTTCCCCGCATCTCCCGTGGCCGTGGCTATTTGAGTGAGCTAGGCCCAAAACTAAGCAGGAAGACGTAATTCCAGTGCTTCCAAGCTACCGACTCCCCAAGCCTTAGCACCGGCATTCTCCTGGTAGACTGGCTGTGTGGCTGCAAGTCAGGGGGCATCACAGTCTAAGGAGACCCCAAGAACAAGAGAGGGACATGGGAGTGTAAACAGACCGCCTCCAGGCTCCTTGTGCGACATGTTGGGAAGAAGGGGCAGAAGGGACCAACATCCCAAGGGTGCAGCTGGTCAGAAAAGGAGCTGGGCTCATGACAGAGCAAGAAAGAGAGGTAGCAGCTGGGAAAAAGGACAAGAGTTGGGGGAGAGCAAGCGAGCATTAGGAAGGATGTGCCGGGATGGCCAGCTAGAGGAGTCACAAGTCGCTGTGTGCCCAGCGCATCTTGGCTTCTTTCTGGACATCTCTGATGTCCTCGCACTGGCTGGGCCAGGCCAGGTGGTAGCTGGCACTGCTGCACCACAAGCCATCCTGCCCTGCACCTTTGGTAGAGCAGAGGGCTTCAAGCATTCCTGATGAAAAGACCAGCCCAAGAAAATTTTTGAAATATAAAGACAAGAGTCTAGAGAAATCTAGAAAAGCAAATCTATTTGAGCATTTCCCAGGGCTGTCCAACCTTAGGTTTTTACTGAAACAATAGACAATATATTTTTATTTGCTATTTTAGTGAAAGCATTTATGTAAATTTCTTTGCTCTCGCTGTGGGAGCATTTTGGACAGCCCTGGTGTAGTGCTAGCATTCTAATGGAGAAGAACCAAGCGTCCCAGAAAACCTTTGGAAAGACATTGAGGGCGTTAGATAAGGAGAACAAGGGCGTGGGGGGGGGGGTGGTCAGTGGTTCTGGTGGGTTTTCAGAGGGGAAAGGAAGACAACTGTGTAGAACAGAGGGCGAAGGTGAAGCTCCTCCTGATTTAGGTGTTTGAGAAAGGGAATTGGAAGGGCGGGGGAGGGGGTAGCGCCTGTTACAGGGTGAGAGTGATGAGGGAATGGGTCAGAGAGAGGAGAACACTGGCCAGAAATACCCACAAGCCAAACCAACGCCCTGATCCTGGGGGGCTGTTAGAAGGAGAGGGAGAGTGGGACGGACCGGCAGAAGTGGCCAAAAGGAAGGATTTCTGGAAATCCCGGATAGAGCCAAGTGACTCAGAGGGAAAGTGAGCAGAATCGCTTTCTACACCTCC
The DNA here is from genome assembly GCA_028646595.1 of Phalanger gymnotis. Taxonomy (NCBI): domain Eukaryota; kingdom Metazoa; phylum Chordata; class Mammalia; order Diprotodontia; family Phalangeridae; genus Phalanger; species Phalanger gymnotis. The sequence goes on along the minus strand of CM053624.1, from coordinate 375,553,437 downwards.
AGCTGCATCATAGCAAGAACAAGCTTTGAAAGATGGAAAGCGATGAGGAAGATGGTGGAAGACCAAAGCCAGGAGAGGAAGAGTGTGCCAAGAGTGCTCAGAGCGACCCAAGAGGGCGTGCCTGGTGCCAGGAGCCGCCCATCGGCAGAGGAGCCAGGAGGATGCCTGGGACACCAGACAGAAGCCAGTCAAGGGGGAGCTGAGCAGATGCCTTTTGTTTTTTAAGAGCACAGAATGGAGATTTTGTTTTATAAAGAACCTTTTCCATCTCCTTTATAGATAGAGGGAAAAGCTCTCTTCGGGCCTCCTTATCTTGCTCTCCTTCAAAAAAAAAAATAAACAGATAAAAGCCACATCAATAGGAGGGCCAGAGAAGGCTTCCTGGAGGCAAGGGCACCTACTGAAGCACGCCCAGAAGCCAAGGACTCCCAGAGCCCTCATCAAGGAGAGCCCCGGGTCCAGCCACAAGGCCACTTGAGCCAGGACAGCGTGAAGGGGAGTTAATGCAAAGAAGCTTGGAAACAGGGGCTCAAGCCACACCGGGGAGAAGCACATCTTTTGTGGTAATCAGACCCTGGTGAGCTGAGCAGGCCACAGTCAGGCTCAGGCCTGCGGATGGCCACGCAGCCATTAAGAACTCCCGCATGTGGGAAGCCTGGCTGTAGATGTGTGATGTTTGAAGTCAATCGGCAACACTGAAGGCTGACAGCCTGGGTGGGAGTCTCAGGAGCCATGAGCGGCCCAGGTTCCAGCGGGCCTCAGCTCTGAGGGCCCAGCCTCACTCCATTTGTGGCAGCGGCTTTGGTTAGTGTCCTTTAGGAGGGACCAGGCGATGGCGTAGGAAGGACCCTCACTCTGCCACTTACCGACAGGCCCCTTGAATCAGTCCTTCAGCATTTATTAAGCGCTGACTATGTCAGGCATTTGCTAAGCAGAGAGGTAGAGAGAATGGCAAAAGCCTGGCCTTGGCCTGGGCTCAGTAGCGTCTTCTCTAAAATGGGAGATGGGCTCTTACTAAGAGTGATTCCCAAGGTCCAGCCTGGCATACAGATCCCAACATCAGTGACTTTCACGGCCTTGGGGGTGGCTCATCTTGGAGGCTGCCTTGCCTGCTGAGTGGAGTGATCCCACTTCTGAAGTCCGGCCCTAGTGAGGGACAGCATCCATCCATCAGAGTGGGTCTGATCATGTCACTGGCAGACTCTCTGCCCCCTCTAGCACCCCAAAGCAGAAGGGCTCAACCCTCAAGAGGCTGTTACTGGTTCCCTAGATGCGAGGGAGCAGGGCCGGAGCCTGACCCTGTGCCTTAAGCTCCTCCACGCCAGGCTCCCTTGGGGACCTGAATGCTGTGAGGAGCCGGTGCCGGTGATTGTGACAACCTGGATCTTCAAGGCTTAATCAGTGCTGAAGGTGGCCTCTCGCCTGGAATAGAATCCAGGGAATTCTCTGTCTGAAGTCCAAATGGGGCGCTGTTCTGCCTGAGGCTTCTGAAACTGTGCCTTGATCCGATTGTAATGACAGAGTACAAGAGAATTCTCCCAACTTGTGATTTTCTTCATGCGGGAAGCTCCTTGTGTGGAAACTCCCTCCCCCAGTGCTGACCTGCAACTGCCCGATAGCATCTTTCTTAAACGGCACCTTGGGGGTCTGGTGGCTGCCCTGGGTCACCAGATCAGGTGTGACAGGGATGCCGCTTAAACCCAGGCCTTCCCCCTCCCTGCACTGCCCAGCCGGCCTGCCCAGAGCTGGTTTTTCAGGAAAGAGTAAGCAAAAGCCCTTTTTAGAGGGGGCAGTGTGAGAGAACGGAGGCCAGTGAATGTCTTGATGGCTGTTTGAATACACACTGAGTCTGTTAATAAGAAACATCAGCTGGGAAGGGAGTAGAGCTGCAGCCCCCAATGGGAGCTTGGGACCCCCTCTCCTGAGGCCAGAGCCACCCCGCCTGCCCAATGGCTCTGCCAGCCAGGGCCCTGCTGGCATGGTGGTGGGGCAGAGGCAGAGGCACCGTGCATGTGCTCCCTAGGGCTCTGAGATGTCATGAGTTGGGGCAGCTGCGGGCGTGGGGAGGCTACCATTGGGGTATTGCCATGGTACGGGCCACGGTACCAAGGAAGCCTCAAATCCACTTCCTCCACTCTGGAGAAGGGAAGCTTCCTGGCCCCTCAGCTGGCTCCTGGCTGGGTAAGACACGTGCTTACTGTTGCCCCAGACTTTGTTTCTCCTGTGTGTGCCCAGGCCCCGATGGAGCATTAGGGCGTTGTATGCAGGGAGAAGCGGACACCATGACGTGGGGGAAGGAACTCCACACCAGGTCCCAAGAGTCCTGGGTTCTAGAGCTGGACCTACCCACCACGCACTAGCTGTGTGACCTCAGACAAGGCAGCTGACCCCTCTGTGAGCCTCAGTGGCCTTATCTGTAAAAGAAGAGGGTTGT
>CM053624.1:375490523-375550503 GCA_028646595.1 Phalanger gymnotis | reverse complement strand
CCGTCTCCCAAGGTGGCCCATGCCGTTTCCATTCAGCTCTCCTTGTCAGGGGGTTCAAGTTACACACGACAAGAGGGCAGTGGGTGGCTCCTGGTGCCACCGCTGCGAGATTCCACACCATCTGCGGGTCACCGCCGGCTTCTCCGTTCATCAGGTGGTTATTGCTTTGCTGTTTTTTCCCCTCTCATGCCCTCCAGCAGGCCCGTGGGGTGACCGACATCTCGTTTGTTCTCTCTGCAGGGCGACCAGAGGCAGGTCATCCCCATCCCGAGCGTACGTATCTCTCTCCTGTTCTTGGGCGCGCTTGCTCTGGGCTCCTGCCGAGATTCTGCCCCTAGTCAGATGGCTCGCTCAGTGACACGGAGCTATTGTTTTAAACAGGGACAGGAAGGACAGCCAGTTCAGGACTCAAAGCCCAGCCCCAGGCCCGAGGGGCCGCCTGCCTCACCTCAGCTTCAGCCTCAGCCTCAGCTTCAGCGTCCAGAAATGCCCGTACAGTCCAGGCCATGCCCTCTTAGCCCTCAAGAGGACAGTACGGAGGGGCCGCTCACGAGACAGGCCAGTGATGCCGGGCTCCCCTAGAGGGCGTGTTCCCAAGGTTCCAGTGCCCTGGAGGGGCCCTTTAACTGTGCGCTGGTCCCGGGCACCCACCCGTCGCGGCCACGACGTGAGGTCAAGGGGCTCTGGGTTCTAGGCTGTGTGACAATAGGCAGGTCACTTACATTCTCTGAGACTGTGTCCTCCTCAGTAAAGTGGAGACAAGGACCCTGGGGGTATCAGACTCCCTTAAGTAGACCCCACAATGTGAGCTTATTGTTGCGGTCACGATTTCTTTAGGGCTGGGTCGTGACCAGGGGTGGGCAAGTGGCCCGTCAGAGGAGGCAGTCATTCTTGCTACATCCTTCTGTGAGCCTCAGGCTCTCTACAGACATGGGAGATTTCCTCCTCATCGGGGGGACAGGGACTAGCCCTGAGGACCTCCCAGGGAAGGAAACTCCCTCTGCCAGGGCAGGTCAAAGGTCCTCAGCTGCTCAGAGCACAGAGAGGTTAAGTCACTCAGCCAGGACATGTCGGGGATCAATCTCAGGTCTTCCTAACTCTGTCTGCGAGGCACTGGCCAGGCTGCCTCTGTCGTCACTGAGATGATCGTCCTTGTCACTCCTCCGGCTCAGTGGACAGAGTTTTTGGAAAGCCCAGTTGGCTGTTTCCGGTCTTAGGACGGCATAGTGGAGCAGGCGTGTCTCTGGTCTAGGAGTTAGGAAGATGGCCCAGATTTAAATCCCACCCCTGACACTCACTGGCATATCACCACCTCTCCTAGACTCAGCATCCTCATCTGTGTCATGGCAGGCTGTGTGACCTTGGGCAAGTCTGTTCACTTCAGGCCCTCCAGGGAGCTGGACTTCAATGCCATTGAGATTCCTCTGGCCCTGCATCTGTGCTTTCATGTCCTGCTTCTGTTACCTCCCAGATCTCCCCCGAAGGACCTATGGGACCTCCCTCCCCCTCTGGACGAGGGCCTCAGAGGGCTTTGTCAGCCTGAGGTCCATGGTCCTCTGGGGGTAACCTCAAAGATCCGATGAGGTCCAGCTGCTCTTGGTCACTCTTGAGTATGGGACCAGTCTGGTTTTCCCCAACACCCTGGAATCTGCTACGACAGGATCTCTCGGGCTCATAAATGGCCTGGATTTCCTGTGATGTCTTTGCAGGTTCCAAAGACTCATAACCTACACGAGAATTCCATCAGAATCACTTCAGGCTAAAGAAACTAAATGAATTTAAAGGCCAGATGCTTCCTCCTGTCAGACAAAGCCTTTAGTGGGCAAACATTTGGAGCATTAATGAAGCACTTGGCCTGCTTTTACCTTCTCTTAAAATGCAAAATCGATAGAATTCTGAAGGCCTGTTTGGCTGCTTCTGTCACCCACCCTAAAGCTAGTGCAGAGAGCCTTGTCTGCCCGGTTCATGTGCACCTGTCTCACTTTAGAGGGTGGTTCCATGGCATGGAGGGGCCTCTGGCAATGAGCTGAGGACTCTTCCGGGGTCATCACAGTGAGAACAAACCCAGGACCTGCGCGGGCAGCCTTTGGGCAGGTCCTACCCTGCAGATGTGGCTTAGGTGAGGCCGAAGCCTTCAGAGACAGCACCGCCACAGGCAGGCCCTCCTTCTCTGAAGCTCGCTGAGGGTCTTCTGCCCCCCCCCCCCCCGAGAATCTGTCTACAAATCTTCTTCCCCTACTCTCAAACTACCAAACAGCATCTTGTTACTCCTGTGAAGCAACTGTAAAATGTGCCTCAGGTTAGGCTCTGGGTGCAGTCCACAGGGGTCAGATGGAGAGCGCTTCCCCCAGAATGTCTCTGCCCCTGCCCCTGTGTGGATAGAATCCCCACTAGTGACCGGGATCCTCACTAGTGACCGAGATCCCCACTCATGACCGAGATCCCTGCTCGTGACTGAGATCCCCGCTAGTGACTGGGATCCCCACTAGCAGCCTCCTGCCTGTGTCTGCCTGACCCCACCTCTGAAGGAGGCCCTTCCTATCTTTGGCTGGCTCTCATTATCTTCAGGAAGCCTTTCCAGACGTTGAGCCTAACTCGGCCACTGCTCCTGGCTCTGCCCCTCGGTCACTGCCTAGTCCCTCTGGCCAAGGGCCAGTCTGAGCTAAGGAGCAGCAAACATCCTTTCATTTCTTTCTTTGACAGCTTCCCTGGTAAATTAAGTGGTTCCTGCCCTAACAGGGGTAACAGCAAACAGAACGCGGCCCTCAAGCTAAGGTGGGACAAGTCATAAGAGACCCTAGAGATCTGTTCAACCACTTCATTTTATAGCTGGGGAAGCTGAGGCCCAGAGAGGTGAATTGACTGGCCCCAAGTCGTGCTCAGCACATCTTCCCTCGCCAAACCTAGTGCTCTTTTTCCTTTCTGAAACATATTAGTAATAATAGGGATAATAACTCGCCTTTCTATGACCATTGGTGCTTTACAAAAGCTCTTACCTTGCAACAGCTTCTGGGAGAAGGGTCGGACAAGCATTTCACCTCCATTTTAGTATGAGGAAACCAAGGGCCAGAGGTGAAGTAACAGCTCTGAGAGTCTGAGCCTAGAGTGCCCAGGGCCTCCCTCACCCCGGCCCTAGCTGGTCACAGACCAGGGCTCAGAGGTGAAGACGCATACTCTGAGGGTCAGACCCCAGAGTGCCCAGGGCCTCCCTCGCCCTGGCCCTAGCTGGTCACAGACCAGGGCTCAGAGATGAAGACACATACTCTGAGGGTCAGACCCCAGAGTGCCCAGGGCCTCCCTTGCACCAACCTAAGCCAGTCATAGACCAAAGCCCAGAGGTGAAGTCACAGCTCTGAGAGTCAGAGCCCAGAGTGCCCAGGGCCTCCCTTGCCCCGGCCTCTGCCCCAGGTGAGCTGAGCTGATCACAGACCAGGGCTCAGATTTTAAAGGGCCATCTAGAAACTCTCTTCCTTCTAATCTAGGGTCATGAGTGGATTCCAGCTACTCTGCTCATGGAGCCAGAGCCTTCTGGAAACCATGGGCTTAGACAGTAGTGCCTCTGAGCAGTGTGTACACCATGAAGAGTCTGAGCTCCTGAGCTTGCTCACCATAGGTGCAGATGGAAAAGGGGCCTGGCCTGCATTTAGGCACAGGCCATTCTCAATTGTCTTTCATGAGATTTTCCAGGCCCTTGAGCACTCCCTTTGTAGACGTGTGTGTGTGTGTGTGTCTGTCTGTCTGTCTCCTGTGACCCCAGGCAGAAAAGAGCCACTCTTTGTCCTGTATACAGACATTGGTTCCATTGGCTAGAGGACACTTAGCGGTGGCAGCAATGAGTCCTACTGAATGACTGTCACTTTACACTGGGCAGTGGCAGTGGGGTAGACATTGACTAGCTTTGGGCTCCCCAGAACGGCAGCAGGAGGGCACACATTCACTAGCTTTGGGCACTGCTCAAAGTCACAATGTTGGGAGGTTATTTCACTGTTGCATGTTTCTCTTTCTTTAGCCATCTGCTAAATACCTCCTTCCAGAACTGAAGGTACCAGACTACGGCAAGAAATGCATGGTCATTGACCTTGATGAGACCCTGGTGCACAGCTCATTTAAGGTAAATGAAAAAGCCAAGAAATCTGTGCTCTGGGGCTTGCGAAGGGTTCTGAGGGTGGGCTGGGGGCCATCAGCAGCCCCCAGTGGCTGATCTACCCTTCCCAGGGGAAAGCTCACTCTGTGGGGTAAATATCAACTTGCTGGGTAGGAAATAGGTGGTTGCAGGCCAGCTGCTTTCTTGCTTCAGGAAATACGATTTTCTTTGGAGTCATGACTTTTTAGCCCTGGATCATCCTTCTCGGTGCTTCTGGATGGCCCTGGTCAGACTGGCCTGGGAGATGAACTGTGTGCTGAGGGGATCTTGGGAAGCTCCTGCCCTGGGAATGGCGTTCAGCTGTGAGGACAACAGCCCTTAGCTAGTAGATATTCCCCAGCTTAGAAGTGTCTTTTCATGATTATTTGGTTTGTTTAACTTCTCTTCTCTGAGGAATCAATAGTGTGGCCCTCATCCTCACCGCCATCTGGCTGAGTCAGCCTGAGCCATGCTCATGAGCACCGTGAAGGCCTGGCCCAGCCACTTGTGGGCATCCTACACTTGGCCCCCCATGGGGAGGTAGTGGTGGACATGCTGAGGAAAGGCCTGAGTCTCCATGCCTTGGGTTCTAGCCTCAGACACCAGGAGGAGGTGGTTAAAGTGAGGAGGAGAGATGGGCTAGAGTCACACGTTAGAAGGCCTCACGATCCACAATGAAGAAACTGGGGAGGAGGAAGGCAGGAGGAGGCCCTGTTCTCAGCACTGGTGGCCCCGTGTCATTTCTGTAAATGGAAATTCCCCATCTTCCCCTGACCAGGGCTCATTCATCACTGCTTCCCCCATGACAGGCTTTATTCACAGCCAGCCTGAGAGTTGGGCTGTGGGGCCATAGGCCTCGTGAGAGGCAGAGGTTTTCTTAACAGCTGGGTAGCAGTCACCTTAAAGAAAACTCAGCCTTCTGCAGGGCTTTTCTCAGGCCTACTTCTAAAGGAACGAAGCCATCTCTGTTGCCAGTGCACGTAGGAAAGCTCTGAAGAAAGGGGGGACTCAACAATTTCCTGCACCTAGTAGTTACTATTTCCTTTGCCAGGGAGATTTCTTGAGCCATGGGGACATGATAACAACAGCTTGGCCCCAGGTGGCATTGGAAGCATTTCTGCTAGGCCCCCTCGGGGAGGTGTTACTCTTGCCCACAGACCATCAAGTAACCATCAGAGTGGCAGGCGGGGAGATGCTGAGCTGTCCTGGAAAAGATGGGCACAAGTAACCTGGCTCCCCACACCGGCCCCTTCATTGGCTGCAGTTTAGAACAGCCAGCCAGATGATGCTGAAGCATCTCTGCCCAGGGGAACCATCCCCACAACCTCGATGGACAGGGCTACTTCTCAGAACCAGCCAGCACCCAAGAGACCTTGAGGTGAACTGACCGATCCTTACTCAGGCCTCTCCTTGAAGGTGCCCTTCCCAGTTGTCTCCCTGGCGAAGGTTTGGCCAGGCTTGACTTTTCCTTTTTACTTCTTTTAGCCATGAATCTTTATTCCCTGGTAAAATACGGTATCTTTTGGATTTCTGTTTTGGGGGGTGGGTGAGGGGCTCAGGGCTGACCACACTAACCTGTGTGATGAGGTCTCAGAGCTCCCCCCTCCAGGCTGAGAAGAGCCAGCTTAGGGAGCAGTCACCCTGGAACTGCTGGTGGTTTGTAACATCTTGGCAATGTCTCCATCCTGGTGGTGTGGTTACTCACTACACTGAGTCCTAGTGGGCCAGGGGGATTTCCCAAGCCGGATGAATGTATAATGGAAAAAAAGGATCTGATTAGAGCCGTCACACTTACTGGCCATGTAGGAATGATGGACGGTCTGAGTTGGGACCCTCCCCCCGAGTCATTAACATCCCCAGGTGCCCAGAGGCTGATGAGCCCTGATGGCCAGCCCCAATGACATGAGCCCGGATACACAGTAGGGCAGGCTAGGCTGACGGTGCCAGGCCACTCCCCACTCCTGCCCTGGGCTGGCCCCACATAAGTGCTCCAAACACAGAGGGCTCTCTGCAAGCCCCCGAGTGACTGACTGGGCATCCAAAGACTGAAGAGCCCACGTTCATCTTCACACACGAGCACCCCTTGTCCCTTCACCCCTACCAACCCAGTCTCCTTTGTCTGAGAGAACACAGAATTACCAGGGCATTGCTTGGAAATTGTCCTAGCCTGAGTGGGGGTGAGGAGGGGGGAGGGGTGTGTTATTTGTGAACTTTTGTCTACCTTTTACACTCTACAAATACTCTTCACCCTTGTGCCCACAACTTCCTAGGCAGCCCACAGCCTCTGGAATTCAGTAAAGCATTTGTCACTCAAAGTCAACCATCAAACATTTACATCTTGAGCACCTACTCTGTGCAGGACACTGTTTAATGAAGGAACAAGAAAGGACACAAATAATTGGGATATGGGGGGAGGGGGGAGGGAGAGAGAGAAAGGAGGAGAGGGGGAAGAAGAAGGAAAAGAGGGAGAGAGAAAGAAAGAGACAGAAGGATGGAGGGAGGAAGGGAAAGAGATGAGGAGGAGAGAGGGAGGAAGGGAGAGAGGAGGAGAGAGAAGGAGGGAAGGAGAGAAGAAAAAGAGGGAGAGAGACAGAAAGATGAAGGGAGGGAGAAAGAGGAAGGGAGGAAGGGAGAGAGGGAGAGAAGAAAAAGTTGGATGGAGGGAGGAAGAGAGAGAGAAAGGAGGAGAGAGGAGGGACAGAGAGGAGAAAGAGAGAGGGAGGAAGGATGAGAGAAACAGAGAAGGAGGGAAGGAGAGGAGAAGCAGGAAAGATAGAGGAGAGTTCCAGTTCAGGAAGTAGACGCTGGGACGGGGGACGTGGAGAGGCAGCCTCCTTGAGGCCAGGCATGATGCCCCAAGGCCCCTAAGTAGGGCATGTGCCTGAGCTTTCCTGCCTTCCTGTTAGCTCTGAGGTGAGATCTAGAAGGTTCTGGAGGTGAGAGGCTTCATCTTGGACTTCTCTCCCTCAGGCACCCAGAACTGAGCTCTACCACTCAGGATTATTCATCTCTTGTTTTTCCCTTGGACTCAGTGTGTGGGGCCATCTATGCTTTTGGTTTGTTCCCTCATGGCCAGAGGGGCCAGGATGGCTAGGTTCCCCCACCCAGGGCTGGAGGAGAAAGCTCCCGCTCTGAACGAGGTCTTGAATTGTCTTTGTCTACACCTGTTCCGAAGAGCTGAGCCAATCCACAGCCCACTTCTGCAGCAACTTAGGGTGCTACAGACACAGCCGGCTTCTGAGGGTACGTCCCTAGGGGAGACTTAAATCTCCTCTGAAGAATGGGGAAAGGCATCCTTGGAGGCCAGGAAGATCTGGAGCCAAGTGTCACCTTTGGTGTGTCCTGACTGTGGAACCCTGAACCAGTCATTCATTGAGCAATTCGCTGGCAGCTGCCAAAGCCCAGAAGGAGGAGAACCTTCTAACCTGGGTCAGTAGAGGAAAGGCCTTCCCTTGTGACAGTCACAGGTTATAGGGTTAAAGCTGAGTCCAGTTTTGCTGATAAAATATCTCCTGTGAGCAAGTGTGTGACATCCCTGCCCCCCAGAGTAAGAAAAGGATTAGCAGAATTGTTGAGTAAAATCTCAGGAAAGCCCCCCTGGTGGGTAGAGTCTCTCTCCTGCCTCTCGAGGCAGTTAGCCATTCTCTTCTAGGGACGCCCTGCCCCCTTGTGCACACTTTCCTGGCTCTGAGCCCTTGGGAAACACTGATCTTTCTCTCATTCTCTCCAGCCTATCAGTAATGCTGATTTTATTGTTCCGGTTGAAATCGACGGAACCATACATCAAGTAAGTATCCCCGCTGGGCAGCCACCCTGACGCGACTCATAGAGTTTGATGCCCGTGCAATGTGGTTGCCCCAGCCCTCGCCGCCACCCCCGGGGACCCGTGACAGTGCCTTCTCCTTTGGCCTGCTGGCCCTGGGCTTCATCTGCTTGGTGTCCCCGTGCGTGGCTGGCTACCTGCCTCTCCTTCCTTCCCTGACCTAGCCCCCTCCTCGGGACTGGACAGAGCCCCAACCCAGCCTTGCGAAAAGCAGCCTGGCACTTTGAAGAGTTGGAACCATCCTGGAAGAAGTCATAGGATGGCATCCTCCATACACTTGCGCCCACAGACAGCTAGGTCTCGCCCTTCCTTAGGAACCCCCAGCTCTTACCCATCTCAGGGCCTTCAAGCCTCTAATCAGCGAGCCTGCTCTGGGAAAACACCGAGTCTCAGTTCTTCCCCAGCCCTTGACAGAGGTTCCCCTTACTAAAAAGTCTCTCCCCTTCCCTGCCCTTCCAGCGGCCCGGCCCTCTCCGGGCTCCAGCCTTCCTAGGCTTTTCTGTCCTCGTTGCTCTCACGCGTTCACTCTGTGCTCATTCCAGGCTCGCCAGCTCAGCCCTCGTTCAGAAGTAATCCTGCCCCATCTAGAGATGCTCCTCTCTGCAGGAGCCTCCTCCCCACCCCGACCTGGACCCCCCAGGCTAAGTTACAACCGGCAGCTTCCCCACCCGTCCTCTCCCCAGGTTCTTATTTCCAGGGCCCAGTGTCTTGTCAAAGGTCAGTGGCATCTTTCCTTCTCACTACTGTATTCTCACTCAGACCCCTGGTGTGCCATCCTGCTGTCTGTAGGCAGCAGCTTCCTCAGCTCCAGGGGCCACAGGAAGGGACAGAGACATAGAATTGGTTGGCCTAACCTGGACCCATGAGCCTTGTCGGACCCCTCCCCTCCAGCAAGGGCCTCGTGAGACCTGTTGGGCCTCATTCAGCTTGGTCTGAACTGGGCTTCAGAAAACTGGATGGGGTTAAATAGGGCTGAGGGGAGCCTCCCTGCTGCTTTAAAAAAAAAATCACACGACTCATTTTTTTTTAACCTGGTTTTAATAGACCTTTCTTTGGCCTTTTTAACTTCTTAATGACTGGGAGCTGGCAAGGTTTTAGGCCCTGAGCAGTGCAGTGGAGACAGTGCTGGGTCTGGAGCCAGAAGTCCTGAGTTCAAATGTGGCCTCAAACACCAGCTATGTGATCTTGGACAAGTCATTCAACCTGGCTTTGCCTCAGTTTCCTCACCTGTAAAATGGGTGTGATCACAGCACCCAGTGTTGTAAGGATCAAAGGAGAATATTGGTAAAGCATTTAGCACAGTGTCTGGCACACAGTAGGCATTCAATAAATGCGCACTATTGGTATGTCTGAGAACTCAAGCTCCCCTTCTAGGCAGGGGAGCCTGGGCAGAGACCCTTACCTGCCCTGAGTCGGGGGTCCGTCCTCTCTCTGGGCCACAGGGGCATTGAGGCTCACGGCGAGTGGGCGCTCCCGGTGCTGTCTCCACTTGCCTCTTTCAGTGTGGAGCCTGCACCTTCCTGGGGGGCTGGGGGGCTGCCGCAAGGCCCATGGAGAAGCCACGGGCTCCCCTGCACTCTGTCGGACCCCTCATTAAACAGCGTCCGTCTCTATCGGTAGTTTTAGAACGGACCTTGCCAGCCCACCTGGCTGGGTTTCTGCTGAGGGCAGCAAACCTGGGTCATGTGAGCGGGGAGACAAGGACCCACAACTGGGAGAGCGCAGAAAATCAAGGAAATCTTCCTGTAGGAGATAGCTCCTCTCACAGTCCTGAGAGGCAGAGGTAATGAGGGAACGCCTTTCAGGGAAGGGAGCTGGCTGGTGCTGGGCCCCAACAGAGAGGGCTGGAGGCTGAATTCTGCAGGAGCAACACGCGCTCTCTGTAGTAGATTATAACTGGTAGAGGACAGAAAGGGATGGGTGCAAAAGGGCCCAGAGGACATTGAGGAGGCTCATGGCTACCTGGCAAAGGCCTGTCTGGGGTGGTGGGTGGGAGGATGGCGGCCGAGCCGAGGCCAGGGATACCTGGGAGCGCCCTTCTACCTCAGGGCTGGGTGACAGTGACGGATTTCAGTAGCATCGGTGCTTGGAGTTAACCACTGCCATGGTGGGCTTGACCTCTCATTGGAGCCTTCAGACACATGCAATAGTCTTTTAAACTATCCAGTAGGTAGGAGACTCTGTGTGTGTGTGTGTGCGCGCGCGGATGAGTGTGTGCGCATTCTCATTTGCCTCCAGACTTCTCAGCAGCCCCTGTCTAGGCCATGGCCATGCTTCCTCTTATATCTGTGTTCCTTCTTTGCCTTTTCTAAGCTCTTAGAAACATTCTCTTGTTTGGACTTGGCCAGAGCCCTTTGAGGGCAGCTGGCAGCTCCATTTTACAGATGAAGAAACTAAGGGTGAGAGAGTGGGTGACTGGCTAGTGCTTGCAGTGAGGATTGGGGCCTTTCAGGCAGGAAATGTTGGAATGAATCTTTGGGGCATGCCCAGGGCCGAATCCGTGGATCAGCAGATATTCATTACATGCCGCCTGGGCGTCCAGCCCTGTGTTAAGCAGACTATGTGAAGAAGGCCTGCCCTTCCCGGAGCATAACCAGGGAGACAACATGCATGTGCTTTGTAGCATGCAGAGAATAACGAGGGAAGGACCAAGAAGGCCTCCCTCGGTGTGGGAGGTGGGGAGGCCTGGTCCTTGCTCCCCCCCCCCAAGAGCTGAAGGAGCAGGGAAACAGAGGCAGGGTTCTGTCCTCAGGTGCATGGTCAGAGGAGAAAGGGGAGAGGAAGAGGCTTGAGGCCGATGAAGAGCATTCTTGGTGAAAATTTTTTAGGAGGAAGTCGGGAGCTTTGGCCAACGTGGAGAACTAGCCCTACCCCCACCCTGGAGTCGCCGGCACGATTTCATCTTGGAGGAGCAACCGAGGCCCCGCTAACTCTGTTCTTTTCTCACTTGTCTGGCAAAGCATAACCCAGGCTCACCAGAAATCTACTTCGGTGCTTTGGTCTTGCTTTCTCCCTCCTTTAGAGCTTGGAGAAGTTTGAGAAATGGGAGGGAATCCATGATGTTACCTTAGAATTCAAATCTTGAAAAAGCCTTTTGTGAGCCAGACCCCCAGGGAAGGCAGCGGCCATTTCACTTGTGCTTTATAAATCTCCAGTGGGGGTTAAGAATTGGAAAGCCAAGACAAAGGACTCCCCAACAGTTGTCAGCCAGCCAGCCTATCCTTTGGCCTGTGCTCTCAGCAGTCAGGATTATGGGTGGCTTGTCACGCTGTGATACCAGGCCCCAGTCAGCATTTCTCCAGCCTGGCTACCCATCATGCACTGTCCAGCTGAGGCCAAATGGAGATGTTACCTAGAGGGCTATTTGGGAGCCCTGCCAGGGAACTGGAGAGTAAGTCATCAGGCAGTCGTGGTGGCCTCCACGGGCCCTGCCGGCTCTACCCATTCGCGTAGTAGGTTGGTGCTTCCCGTCCCTGAGATGAACTGCAGACGTGGATTGGGCTGCTAGGTTAGATGGATGGTGAGCGCCCTCTCCCTGGAGGTCTTTGGGGAGGGGCTGCGTGAGCGTTCATCAGGGATGCTCTGGGGGACGCTCTTGTCCAGCTCTGAGCCGGAGGACCGGTTGTCTCCCATGTTCCCCTCCAGCCTCCCGATGAGGGGCAGGTGCAAGTCTGGACAGTCAGTGGCTGCATCTCCTCATGCCCAGCCTTTGCGCTGACTTGGCTAAGATGGCCTCATTCTTGTTAACGTGTACTGCCCACACTCGTTTGGATCACCCAAAATGCCTGGGTGCGCGTGCAGAAAAAAACTGCGTGGCGTGTCGGCAGCGAGAGAACTCGTCCAAGAAGCTGCTGGTTTCTTGTCTGCTTTTCTCACTCAAGATGGTTCTTTTCTTACACGCACTTCAGCCCAAGCCCTCCCAGGGTGTCCTGGGGAAGCTGGGACTTCTCATGCCAGGCAGTGACCACCGCCCTTCATACCTCTCCTTCCATCAGCTTAGGCCAGAATCCCATACCCAGATCATCATTTAGGGCTCTGAATACAGTAGCTACCCGGTTAAGGATGGGGAGGCCAGGCTTCTCCTGGCCTCAAACTTAGACAGAAAGCTGAGCATTGGAAAGAACAGTCTTGGGTTCCATGAGAGCCCTCTGCCTGCCACTGAATGGGTCCTAGCAAGTTGGGCCATTGGGTTTTCAGCCACTCTGAGGGAGGTTGGGGCTACAGGGGAGATAGATGGTCACCATCAGAGCCGGCCAGCGGCCACATCAAGAAGGGAGACCAGACGCTTTAGCTAGAGGCGGGCCCCAGAGTTAAAGAACATTGTTGGGGTGCTTATTTATCTTCATCATCCCCAGAGGCACCAAGGAAAGGCCAGATTGGTTAGGATCCGAGGAAAGAGAGGGCTTTGCAACATGCCCACATGTTCAGTTAACTGGAAAATTCACTTATGAGGAACTTAGGAGTTTTTGCGGCACTGAGCTGAGAATCAGAGACAGCCAACTAGAAGCTTGCGTTCCCCTGCGGAAGGGGAGGGGAGGGTGTGGCACAGCCAGACTCAGTTTCTAAAAAGCACTCGTGAATGTGCAGTATATACTCTTAAGGGGGAGCCTGGCGCCGTCGTTTGTGGGGAGCGGGCCGGGGGGGGGGGCGGGCGGAGAATGTGCTGGCAGGTCAGCGGCCCCGCCCAGTGGCGCTCTTGCTCACGCTGCACTGGTCAGAGTAGGGGTGCAGCCTAGGCTTGGTGCAGCCGGGGCTTTTTTAGAAATAGAAACCCCAAGAGGGTGCAAGCATCTTGGAATGCAGAAATCGAATGCAGAAATCCCGGCCTCCGGGAGTTAAGCCTCGACGTTGACAAAGCCACGGGAGCTGTCCTCCTGGAAAAGGCTATGACCTGGTTCAAGTAATCCAGGATAGGCTGGGCCCATTCTCATTGGCCTATTCTTGGTTACTTGCACTCGGGCACGGCCACACTAAGCGGCACCAGCAGCAGGAGCCCTAGACGGCAGCATCTCGGCACGTGCTAGAGGATGGACGGCCAGCCAGCGCGGAGGAGCAGAAGCTGCCTGTTGTGGATGGTCTGGCTCATCCGTCAGAGCTGTGCTGTGGAAACCGCGATTTCAAAACGAGTGTATTCAGAACGCGATCTGTACTTGTCAAACTACAAGGAGGAGCCCTGTGGCAGAGAATGGGTGGGAGCACCCTGGGGTGAGCTGGGAGGCTGGGCTGTGAGCACAGAGGGTGAGAGAGGAAGATGAGGGCTCACTCGTGCCACATTTCCCTGCCTTCTGCCCCCTCCCCAGAGTCGTCTGGTCTCTGGGCTCTTAGCCCCGGTGGCATCCGCACCACCCCCCCACAGCAGACTTCAGAGCCCCCTTGGACGGCAACCCGGATTCCTCTCAGCACGCTGTTTCATCCTTTACTTGGTTTTCATTTTCCCACTTTGAAAAGGACTAAAATTCAACTTCTCATTTCAGCAAATCCTGGCCTTTGGGGGAGGTTTTGGCTTTGGTTTTTTGCTTCGGTGAAGTTTTCTCCTGTTTTAAATAAGAATTCTTCCCTGCCCTGCTCTTTCCCTTTAGCTGAGGTTGCTCTCCTCTCTACCTGAATTCATCTAGGTACCAGGTATGACTCCCTACCTGCGGAGGGGCTGTCCCTCCCTGGATGGCCCCACACCTAGCCTTGCTCTGGAAGCAGCCCAGGAAATAGGTCGGGAAGGGCAGGAAGGCTGAGGGTGTGGCACCTGGGAGAGATGGGCAGACGAGCAGGGCCTGGGGGAAGATGCAGGAGCTCCATGGGGCAGTGTTTGCCTGAGCTCTATCCCAGCACTGGAAGGGTAGGAAGGGTAGGAAGGGGAGATGGGAGCAGGGCCTGGGGGCAGACACAGGAGTGCTATTGGGATGGTGTTTGCCCATGTCAGTGACTCCTTCCTTACTTGGGATGCAGGTCAGTGACACCTGGGGTGGGGGCAGCCTGGGGTATCATGTAGACAGAGCCTCAGATTGGGAGCCAAAGGACTCAGGTTTAAATCCTAGTTCTACTTAATCACTAGGTGATCTTGGTCAAAACGCCTTTCTGGTCCTTGGTTCCCTTTCCCCTCTATGACCTCAGTGGTCTTCTACAGCTCCTGAAACAGCGGCACTAAAATTATTCACTATCCAAATCTCCAGTAGATTTGGGATCTCCCTGATTGAGGAGCTCCCTCCAACGGTGCCGATTGCAAACCCTCCTTGCCCACCTGTGCCGTGCGACTATTGTCCACATTCTCCACAACGATCCCTGGCACGAAAATGTGAAATGCAAAAGTGCTTGGAGCTTCTTGGCCTTTGGAACTTCCAATTCCATTGTTTGAATTGGGGATTTGGGGGAAAGCTTGAGCCGGGGCCAGGGTGGAGGCCAGGGGGAGGCTGCGGGGATGGCTTCCTCTAAGCATCAGGAGCCATAAAAGCCTCGCTAATTGTGTGGCCCGCCCTCTTCAAGCTCAGCCTTGTCCTTCCATCCTGCTGTCTTTGAGCTCTGGCGGCCGGAGATGGTATCGCCTACAGTAGCCCCAGCGCCTGGCATGCAGAGCCACCATCGGCTGCTTGGTTTCTGTTGCTGCCTGTACCCCAGAGCTCATGGGAAGGGGCCTTTACCTTTCACCAGAATAGTGAGGATGGCCCCAAGGGAAATGAGCCAAGGTCTTTTTCAAGCCCTGGGTAGGGGGATGGCTCCAAGAAAGCTCTTCCAGCGCAGAGCTGGATGCCCCTGCCCACCCCGGCACCAAGGGGCCTGGAATCATTCCTTCTGCACTGCCTCTTCCCTGTCCCAGAGCTGCAGGTGGGGCTCCTGGGGCCAGCCCCAGCAGGCCTTGCCCCCTCAGCCCATGCCCTGGTGCTCAGCCTCCCCAAGCAGTCACTGTCAGTAAACAGCCCTGTCTTTTTCCAGGTCTACGTCTTGAAACGACCACACGTGGATGAATTTCTTCAAAGGATGGGGCAGCTCTTCGAGTGTGTGCTTTTCACAGCCAGCCTGGCGAAGGTTTGTCCTGAGGGGGCGGGGCAGGGGCATCCCACCTGTCCAGGGGGACTGTCTTATTCCTTCCTTCTCTCCTTCCCTCCTTCCTTCTGTCTCTTCCTTCCTCCCTCCCTCCTTCCTTCCCTCCCTCCTTCCTTTCTTTCTCTTCCCTTCCCTCCTTCCTTCCCTCTCTTCCTCCCTCCCTCCTTCCTTCCTTCTTTCCCTCTCTACCTTCTTCCATCCCTCTCTCCTTCTCTCCATCCCTCCTTCCTTCCCTCTCTCCCTCCCTAACTCCGTCCCTCCTTCCTTTCCTCTTTCCCTTCCTCCCTCCCTCCTTCCTTCTTTCCCTCTCTCCCTTCCTCCATCTCTCTCTCCTTCCCTCCCTCCTTCCTTCCCTTCTTCCTTCTCTCTCTCCCTTCCTTCCTTTCTCCCTCCCTCCCTCCCTCTCTTCCTCCCTCCACTGTCTGACAAGGGTTTCTCTGTCTCTGTGTGGCTAGGGGGTTTCCATGGGGACCAGATACCAGCCCATCTGGGCTCGGCTTACAATAGAGCCTCTGTTTATGCAGGCGGGCTCGGGATACCACAGTGAGAGGTTTGTGGTTGCCATGGTTATAGGCGAGAGCAAATGAAGGAGGCCCAAAGTTCTGGGCCATAGGGTGAGCCGTAGAGCATGGGACACCTGGGCGTTAATGCTGTGCAGCCAGGGGCAATGACCCCAGAACTGTCCTCAGTGGAACCCACGTATCTGTGTGTGGCCACCTGCCCTTGGGAGCTGCCGGCTCCTACCCCAAGGAGATGTCCTGGCATTGGCAGCTCTGGGGTGAGGGAGAGGCCCTTAGGATCAGGACCAGCTTTTTTGCTGACATCATCACGTTCACGCGTCAGGGCGCTGGTCTGAGTGCAGCCCTCCATCTGACCGAAGGTGACTGTGTGGGTACTCCCACAGCCGACCCAGAAAAGCAGCCTAAAGAGAAGGTGAAGGGCCAGCCTTGGAGCTCAGTAGGGCTGGTCTGCAGAGGAGGAACTTGAAGCCAGAGCCCCCTGGGCTAGGGTCCCACTGGGGCTCAGCCTTCAAGAACCCAGGCCACCACGAGATGAGAGCCAGCCGCTCTCCCTCCCCTCCCAGAGCTTGCAGTCTACTGTGGGGGGTTCAACATGGACTCACATGAAGACAGTACTGGGGGGCGAGGGCAGAGAACAAGACCCCGGCCCAAATCACAGCTGGGCCTCATGGCCCTGGCCCAGGGCTGCCCGCCAGGCCCTTGAGTGCAGTGGGGCTCACCTCATCCCACGTCTGCTGCTTGGGACCAAGCCAGAGAGCTAGGCCCTGAGTGAGGGACCCGACCACCACAGATTTGCTGACCCTTTAGCTCTGGCCCCTCCTCAGCTGGCTCTTCTTTGTCTTGTGGCTGGCACACCCCCAGCCCCCGCTGCCATTCATTGCCCTCCCGTCTGCCTCCAGTTGGGCTCTGCCTGTACCCATGCCCTCCCCTCCTTTGTTCCAGCCTTTGGGAGCCGTCATCCAGTTCCCCTTCACGCTTCCTCTCCTTCAGCTTTCTAGGACTCAAGTAGACACAGCTTGTCATGGGATGCTTCGGCCCTGATGGCCCTCTCTAGTGCCGGTAACTCCTCTCGTGCCCCAACATGCTGGCCAGCAATTAGGGCTTCCTTAGTGATGTCCAGGGCCTCACACAGTCACTCGCTGACCCCCAACAAGGCCAGGACCCGGTTTGGAGGCATCCTGGCTCCCCCCCACCCCACCTTCTGCAGGCCTGGTCACTCCTGAAGTCACACTGTCACCCATCACTGCGCTGCCATCCTGGTCTAGAGCTCTGAAATCCCAAGGCCTCCTTCCCATGCAGCCTCACAGTAGACTCAGCCCAGTGGCACCCTGCCTTTGGTCTTTCCATCACTGACACCCCTCCACCATGCTGCCGGCATGATGGGGCCCAGGATGGATTCACACGAGCCCTTTTCTTTTTCTCTGTCTGCTCCTTCCTGCTGCTTACAAACATGACCCTGCCGTCCCCTCAAGTGCCCCCTTCCCTCTGTCCTCCTCACTGCCAAACTCCTGGAAAAAGGGGTCTCCACCAGGTCACCCCAGGGCTCTTTGCAGCCTGGCTCCCAATGCTGCCTGGACAGCCACCCACGAGCAGACCCCCAAAGGAGGCTGGTGGGTGAAGGGGAGACTCTTACCATTTGTAGCTGGCCCTTTGCTGGTGCCCCTGAGCTCCCAGAACCTTGTTCTGTAGGTTGGTATCTCCACCCAGAGCTCCTGCTGGTCTCCTCACTGCATCTCCGTCGCTTTGCTGAGACTGCCATGCCCAAGGCTACCCCCCAGTCTCTTTCCCACTAGACTCAGTGACCTTTCCTTGGGCCTTGACCTGCGAAGGCAGGGGGAAGATCTCTGCTGACCAGCCCCTCCCCCTCCAGGGTCATCTCTCGACTCTTCCTGGCTAATCCTTCCCCATCTCCTTCACTATCCGCCCTCCGCTGACCTCCGTCATCATCATCATGGGCTCCTCCCACCACCCTTTACAAAGTCCTCCTGTTCCTTTTCTGTGCATGGTCTGTCCCCAGGTGACCTTCTCAGCTCCCATGGGCTCGATAATCCCCTTGGGCGTGGCACCCAAGATGTCCTGGACACCTGTCCAACTTGGTATCCAAAGCAGAATCCATCTTTCCCCTCCTCCTAACTTGCTGACTTCTGTAGGAGGGATCTTAAGTGATGTGCCAGCCAGCTGCCTCCCTGGGTCACCCAGGTAGTCCAGACAGAGACAGGCCTTGCACCCCAATCTGACTCCAGGCTCGTGCCAGAAGCAGGCAGCTCAGTCTCAGTCAGTCTGGGCTCCTCATTCTTCTGTCCCTTATCACCCCTCACGTGGCCTCCTGGCCCCACAGGCTCGGAATGCGTTCCCTTCTCCCCTCCCGCTTCTCAGAATAAAAATCTTCGGTCAGTCAGCCAGCCAGCATTTATTAAGTGCCCACAGTGTACCATCGGTTCTGCTAAGCCTGGAGTGCCTACCCTTGGGGAGCTTCCCTTCTGCTGGGGGAGCAACACATGTCTGTAAATGGGCCGGCTTTCCCTTAGCCCCGGGCTCTTTCCATCCCTAATGTGTTCTTTACTTCTCTGGACAAATGGGCTAACTCCCTCATTGACAGCATCCTCAGCGCTGGGCCCAGCAGAAATGCACAGAGAGGCTGTGGTATGAGCTGTGGCTACACTTACAGGGAGCCTGCAGGGGTCTCTGGCCTTCCACACGTAGCCCCACAATGGGAGCCAGGCCAGTGGGGGCAGAGGGCGTGGGAGCAGGGCTTACCTGGGCCCTCCCTGGGAGGCTGCTGAGCTCCTCCCCCGGCTCTGGGCAGCAGGGAGTGGCCCGCCGCCCAAGAGGGAAGAGCCTGAAATTCCTTCCCTTGTTTAGGCAGCTTTTCCCAGGCCAGCCACCCACAGCTGCTTCTGTTAATCTGCTGCCCCTTCTGGCACAGCTGATGTGAGTGTGTCATGGCCCAGCCAAGCATCCTCACATAC
Organism: Phalanger gymnotis; assembly: GCA_028646595.1. Classification (NCBI taxonomy): domain Eukaryota; kingdom Metazoa; phylum Chordata; class Mammalia; order Diprotodontia; family Phalangeridae; genus Phalanger; species Phalanger gymnotis. The sequence goes on along the minus strand of CM053624.1, from coordinate 375,532,032 downwards.
ATGGACTAGACCTGTCAGAGCCACAGGGCGGGGGGGGGGGGGGCGGGCAAGGGGAAGGGAAGGGCCTGTGCTGTTCCGGGCCCTGCAAGGGACCACTCCCTTTGGGACAGGAGACTGTGCACAGCGGTGCTGGCCCCTCCTCATTAAGCTGGCTGGTCTCTGGCCTCTCCTGGGAAGCGAGGTTTCAACGAGCCTGCTGCTTTTTCTGTATTCAGATTGGAAAAGAGACTTGGGAAGGTCCAGTTTTTCCTAGAGCATCCTCTAAAAGGTGAATGTTAATGAGGTTGGTCCAGCCTAGGCCTCCTACAACCTCTCTGTGCTTTGAGCCTGAAGACTTGGCATTGTATTGGCTGGGAGCCTCTCCCATGTGCCAGACCCTGTGCTGGACACTGATAAGTAGAGAGAGGAGGGGACCGTACCCGCAGGCACCCGTTGTCCCTGCCTGTCCCTCCATCTATCTTGTTCACACCAGCAGCTGAGATGAGACCCTTCCGGGTATAGCCATCCCCTCCCCAGCTGATGTGAGTCTGGTAAGCCATCCCTCCTGGGGGTGAGAGTTTGTCAGCTTGATTGGTCACTCTGTGGGCAGCAGGCATCAGTGTCTGGCACTCTGGGGCCTGCCACAGGCTTTCCCTCAGGCCTGGAGCCTCTGAAGTCGGGTCAGCTCTTCTCTGGGAAACGTGTGCGGTCATTTGTTCAGGCCCGGGCTCAGGCTGGGAAGCGGCAGGGTGGGCTCATTCTGTCTGGGCTCTTGCTCTGGCTTGAACTGAGGGCTCAGCAGCTGATTCCAGCCTGTTAGGGACAGGCAGAGACTCTTACCTGAGTCCCCATCCTTCCTGGACCTCTCACTCAGCCTGCCTCCCTCCCCAGGGGCTTCATTCCAGCCTCTTATGCAGACTTGGGAGAACCTCCTCTCCCCAGCACTACCACCTCCACACTCCAAGGAGTGACTATTCACCAATCTGATGGATTCCATTTACAGGCTGGTGTTGGAGGGGAACAGGAAGGAGACCCCACTGGGGCTCTGGCTCCATCCTGTGTCATTCCTTGGCCACCTGCCCACCTGGCCCGTACAAGGACAGAGATCAGGCGAAGCCCGTATAGCGCCACATCGATGGCCTCTAGGTGGCCCTTGTGGAGGCTGGGAAATGGGAATTCTCTTAGGTCAGCTCAAGATAGATAGAGACGTGGATGGATGGACATATACATAATATACATTTGATACATGTAGGTCTAGGAAAATCAAGCAGCCTAGCTCAGCTCCTGCTCTGGGAATAGCTCGCCTGCTGGGACAAGAAGAGAGTCCTTGGAGAGATGGTAGAGTGGGGACCTGCACGCCCTCCTGTGATACTCTCAGTCTGCCGCTGTCTTAGGAACACTGTGTTCTGCCCCTCACCGTTGGACAGCCCGCGTGCCAGGGCTCCGGCTGCGTGGGTTCTCTGGATCGCCCGTTCCTTCATTCCCTTTTTTGTTTCTAAAGTACGCAGACCCTGTGGCTGACCTGCTGGACCGCTGGGGTGTGTTCCGGGCGAGGCTCTTCAGAGAGTCCTGTGTTTTCCACCGAGGAAACTATGTGAAGGACCTCAGCCAGCTGGGGCGGGAGCTGAGCAAAGTCATTATCATTGATAATTCTCCAGCCTCTTACATCTTCCACCCAGAGAACGCAGTAAGTGCTTCCTGAGGACAGTAGTCTGCGGACTGCGTCTGAGGCCTGTGCTGAGCCCTCTAGTGGGCACAGTTTGGGGGCTGCTCCAGCCGATATTAAAGTGGATTTCCCTTCCCCAGGGCGGCAGCGGCCCCTTGGGCCTTGCCCATGCCTGGTCTTGGCCATAGGCTCTACATTTCAAGAAGGGATCCCCTGCTGTGGCCAGAGAGGTTCAGCCCATGGGGTTGCATAGATCTCAGGAGCCCCCAGAGAGGCCCCTCTTGCTCCTCCCCATCGCTTCCAGCTGACTCTGCATGCCACCCTTCAAGGCCAGGCCCAGGGAAGGCAGCTGTACAAATGCCAAGATTCCCATATGATGGTGGAGTAAAACTGAGGCTCACAGGCAAGGGCCTTGCCACGGTGGTTACAGAGGAAGTGCAAAAGCTGGACATCAGACCCGGGTGTCCTTGCTCCAGGTGCTTTATCTTTCCTGCCTTGCCCATTGCCTCCCTCCCTGCTCCTTGTTTGGAGGGCTGGAGATTGGGCCAGGGGGCTGCAGGGAAGAGAGAGAATTCAGTAACCACCAACTTGGCCCCTTCTGCTCCACTTTATAAGGCCTGTCCAAGGTCACAGAGGCCTGCTGAGCTCCTGGCTCCCCGGGAGCCAATCTGTCTAGGGAGTCCCCGGGAGGCCTGGACTATCTCAGAAACAGGAAGTATCCTAGATTAAGGGACTCCCACCACCCCGCTCCCCCAGGCCAACCTGGGGCTGAGCGTGGCAGACCTCCTCTGTGCCCAGCAGTGCTCCACAGGCATGAGCGGAGTCACCAGCTTACACTGTAGGAAAGATTTTCCTGACCCAGCTCTGGCCTAAATCTGGCTATGACTCTTGTCATGATGAGGGTTGTATCTGTATGAGGCAAGTCAGCCCTTACAGCTCTAAGACCATTTCTGAAAGTTAAGAAGGGGCAGCACTTCCTCTGGCCCCTGTTCTAGGTCAGTGCCATCCTGCCCCTGGAGGATGAAGTCACACACCAAGAGCACCAGATGGGACTCTGGCTCCCTCCTGCACCCCTAAGCTTTGCCAGGAGCCAGACTGTGGCCCCTAGATGCCTGGAGGCCTGCCTCTGCTCGGTGGCTCTGTCCCCATGCCCCTGACCGGGCCTTCTACCACTGGAAGAGTGGTTACTTGGAATGAGGCATGGCTTTAGTTTTCTCGTTTTTGCCACTAACTTTCTGATGCCCAGGAGCACACTGAGGATGGCTACCCTCCCAAATTTAATAAAACATCATATCAGAAAGAGGACTTTTGTACTTGGTGTTTAAAGAAGTAAATCTCTTCTGTCTGATGGGCCCCTCCCCATGACCATGGGGGCAAAGCAGGTCCCCCAGGGGAAAGGCATGGGAATGGGTAGGGGGTCCAGGAGGATAAAGGCTGGGCCCTGAGGTGGGATTGAGGCCCAGAGCTTCCTGATTCCATTTCCCCAGCACCCATCCGCTCTTCTCAAGGGCAACAGCATTGGGAGAGTCACTAGTTGCCACGGTCAGGCTCCCTACCCATCGAAACAGAAGACTACTCCGCAGCGGTCCCCTTAGAGTCACAGATTAGAGCCCAAAGGGGCCTCGGAGGCCCCCGAGCCCAGCCACTTGGTAGCAAGGTGGGGATGCAGCCAGAGCACACAGCTGAGGCAGGCTTGGTGTAGATGGGCAGCCTGTGGGCCTGGAGTCTCCATATCCCAGGCCAGGCCATCCTGTGGCCCTGGGCAGCCAGTGACTCCCCCATTGCACACTCTGTTCCAGGTCCCTGTGCAGTCCTGGTTCGACGACATGGGCGACACCGAGCTGCTGGACCTGATCCCCTTCTTCGAAGGACTGAGTCGTGAGGAAGACGTCTATGGCATGCTTCAGAAGTTCTGCCACAGGTAGCCTTGGTCTCATCCCTCCTTCCACCCTGGCTGTGGCTGAAACCGCATCCAGGCTCTGACCATCTCCACTGTCTACCCTTCGAAATCGACGCTGAGAGGAGGCAGCTTCTTCCAGACCTGGAAGCGGGGGTCCTGGGGACCAAGGACAGCAAGGGGAGGCCTGGCTGACCCTGCCACGATTGCTGTCTGTGTCCTAGAGTGTGATCGATCATGCCTCTTTTTAAAAAGGAAAAGAAAATCACTATTTTCAAAGGAACTCTTTTCATGAATTTCATATAGAAACACGTTTTACTGGATCGCTTTTTCTTAAAACATACCAAAAAAGGAATGAATCTTGATGTGTTTCAACGGTTGAACCCTCCTCCTGACTGTCCTTCCTACAATGCCCACATTCAGACCTTCTCCCTCTTGTTCCTGCTTAGAGCAGTTGAACTGACTCTGAGTTTCTTTCCTACTGAATGAAGTGCCTTTGGAATGTTATTTTGAGATAAAAGTTAATTTTTGTATACTGCGTATTTCCAGACATCTTTTAATCTTTTATTGTCTAACTGCTTTAAAAAAGAGAGAGTTTTATAGAGCACTGTAATATATGATAACTAAACAAATGGAGTGAAAGGGCCCTCTGCCCTGGGCTGGAATCCGCTTCGATGGCTCCTGACACGCTTCCACGTCGGGCTCCAGATCTTGGAATCTTTGGGTGTTTCCTGTGGTTCCATGTTTGTCCTCATTGTCTCCATCCATCCTGACAGCTTTGAGGGTATCAGCACGTGTGTGGCCTCAACACTCTAGGAAATGCTTCATGTCATGGAGGCTTTTGGTTGGTGTTTTTTTTTTAAGTGGTCACAGGTCGGTCTTTTATCCCTCTCCCCGCCCAGAGCGGCGACACGTCTCCTCTCCTCTCCTGCCCAGCTGCCATCCAGACATCATTTGCAATGCGATGACAAAACCCCATTCACTTTGGAGGCCAAAAACGAATCCCTAAAAGTCTTTCCTTTCAAACGGCCTGTTGGGGTGAGCTGGACGTTCCCACTGAGCTGTTCTGGGGATTTTCTTTTCACTGCTGCTACTGTTCTGTCAGATGATGGAACCGGCCCCAGCGGCTGTGATACTGTTCTTTGCCACTGTGCCTACGCCAAAAACCCACTTGCTTTGATCTGCCAATATGGGAAATCTCATCCCTGAACAGGGGGCGCCCACTGGACCCGGGAGCTCTCTTGTCTCCACTTACGGGGGAAACTGTAAGTGACAAAATAGAGCATTGCTGCGTGGCATTCATTTTGTATCGGAGAGAGAGTCCTCACCAGTGGGATCAGCTGGCCAGCCTCGTGCCAAACAAAGGGAGAAAGAACATGCCTTGAGAAGTTCTGGAGGCTGAGCAACTCCCTCCATCAGGCCTGCTGATCGAGCAGAGGGAAGGAGAGAGCTTTCATTCCTCAGCCAGCATTTGCAGTGAGGTCTGTAAGCCTTGTTGCAGAATAAGACCATCTAGATAGCATCACTTAAAAAAGAACCAGCCAATCTTTTATGTAAGCATCATCCCCACGTCCTGCGTCCCTTCTCCACCAGAGAGGCTCCGATAGAGAAGATGGGCCAGGAATACCCAGGTTAGGCGCATTCTCGCTGAGCTCAAAACTGGTTTTTTGCTTTAATTTGTATTGGAATATGGAGTGATGAAACCCAGCTGCCCATAAGCGTGCCCTCTCGTGGCAGATGGCTGCCATGGTGGCTGTGGTCTGCAGAGCAGTCTGAAGGGAGACACCCCGGCAGGGCTCGGGCGGCTCGCCAGAGCTTCCGTTCTGTGACCACGGCGGGCAGAGGCGTTGTTCAGTGATTGGTCGAACCCATTGCCTTAAATGTCTGTGAATGAATGTTGATCCTAAGTGTCTTTTCACGTCTCAAATCCCCACGTACACAGACGTTGGACCTTGTGTCCTGACCTCCAGCAGACAGATGGACTTCAACAAGACACAACCAAATCATGTTCTTTCTCGGCATCCCTGGACAGCCTTGAAAGAGGATCAAGAGCCTTTAAAGTCACAAAGCAGAGAAGGCTGGTGCCCCCCACTGTGGGGGTGATGCGCTTCTGATGCGCTGCTTGACTCATCAGGCGAGAGCTGGATGGGGCCGCCTTCTGCCACGCCTCAAGATTCCAGCTTCACTTGTGGCCTGTCAGCCAGTGCCGGACACACGTGGTCAAAGCACGTACACGTTAATGAAGCAATAGCGTTGGAACCTCGAGGCCAGAAAATGAGTGGAATGTTTGCTTTAAAAAGGAAAAATGGATACGGGTATTTTTAATTGTTGCCATTAGTTAATTTATAGGCATTTAAAACAACAAAAGGTTAAAAATGTTTTATCTACATGTGCCATATGTCTCCCCCATCACCAAAGCAACCCTGAATTCAGTTTTCTGTTGAGCCCAAGGAAAAGGGCAATTCACCCAGTCATCTGTGGTCCTTTGCCTTGTTGGGCTGCCAGGTGCCAAGCTTACGTGCCAAGTTACCGGGCAGGGCACCTTGGGTTCTGGAAAGCCGAGTAAAGGTGGCCAAGTCGAGCAACAGTAAACCGAGGCCATGAGGAGAAGCTGCCCATGCATCTCTGGAGTGTCAGGGCTCCCCTGTCGCTGTTTCTTGGATCTCTGAAAGCCTGTCTTCCTGCTTCACCCTCTGGTTTTCAGAACAGTGTTTTTGTTCATTAAAAAGAAGAGTCCCCTGCTCCGCTTGGCTGGTGGAAGGGTCGATCCCTTGATCACATCCTAGGGGTGCCGAGAGAGGCAGATGACATGGCCTTGTAGAGAAGAGAGCTTCGGGACCCAGCTGTGTGGTGAACAAATGTACACGGTCTTGTCTATTTTAAGTCACTTTCTAATCCAGTGCCGAGCTGCAGCCCCGGTGGACCCCGGGCAGAGAGCTCCTTAGCCGCTGATTCCCACAGTGCTGGGATGGCTGGGAGGAAGCGGCAGCTGCTCGGGCTTCTCTTGGTTAACTATGCAAACTAGGCTGCATGGTGGTTGTCGCGTTTTGCCGTAAAGTTGGTGCCGTCTGCCTTTGGTCTGTTGTGCCGGGAGCCTTCTGTGCAGATCGCCATGGGTCACTTGTCTGGACGGGCCTGACTCTGTCTCGAAGCCTGCGGAAGCTTGCCCAGGGTCTGTGAGGGCCAGGAGGAACATCGTCACTCCGCAGGAGTGCCATGCTTTCCTCACTGTCAAAAATAAAAGTTTTTAACAATGGATTCACCTCGTGGCTGTGAGTTGTTTCTGGCGCTCAGCTTCTCCCCCTTCCCATTCCAGGCTTGCCAAGCACCTCCTCCACTCCCTTGCTCATTTTTAGCAGGAATGGAGATACTGGGTCTTTTACTTAGCTTTTCCGATTTTTAAATGTGCTTTTACTGATGCCCTTTGTACTCCACCTCTATTTCCTGAAGTGCCCCTCCCCAGCCCCAAGCAGCAAGCCTTCCCTTGGAACAAGGAACATTTCTTGGAGTCAGATAGTAGAAGTATTGTCAGGCACCCCTAGTCCACCGCCTGCCTCTGCAAAGAAAGGAGGGGTGCATTTTGCGAATAGTTCTCCTTGAATACATTGACAGCCGCTGTTGCAGTATTGACTAGCGACTGGCAGTTGGCCCATCCAGTGAGCTCCTAAAGCTGTGACTCATTTTTTACAAAAGTGGGCACAGCTTCCAGGCCTGTGAATGGCTGGCTTATGACGCCAAGCTAACACAAAGACTGGCCCTTTCTGTAGAACGCTCCCCCACTCCTTCAGCAGCTGCTCAGGAGCCCCACCCCCACCCCCAAAGGCAGACCATCTTTATTTAAAGCTAATGCTCCCGATCCAGGAGCTGCTTTGGCCCCCAGGTACGCAGGCATCTGGCCATCGTAGCCTGGCATTTGGCAGTGAAGGTCAGTGCCCCCTGAGTAGTCATCCCTTAGGATGACAATGGGAAGGTGGAGCTCCCCTAAAGAACGCGAGGTGACCTCATTTGAATACACACCCAGCTCAGTGCCCAAAGATACCAAGGGAGACCAGGGAGCCTCAGTCACAAAGATGGAGCCAGGGCCCAGCTTGGGCATTGATGGCTGGATGCTCCTTTCTCTGTTCCCCCAACATCCCCATCTGTAGGATGAGGAGGCTGGAGCAGATGGTCTTGAAGGGAGGCAGTGAAAGATAGTGGTCAGGGCACTGGCTGTGGCTGCAGAGCCCCTCTCTGGGCTAGATGACCGCTGAGGTCCTTTCCAGCACCCTAGTATTCTATATGCTGTGTCTGTCACAGGTCGGCCAGTTGGTCAACAAGCATTTATTAAGCACCTACTATGTGCCAGGCCCTATGCTAAATGCTAAAGGGATACAAAGGTTAAAGACAGTCTCTGTCTCCCAGGAACTTCCAGTCTAATGGTGGAGACCACATGCAAACTACTAGGTGCACACAAGACTCATCCAGGAGAAACTGGAGCGTCTCTAGGGAAGGCACCGCCCCCGCCCCCAGGGGAAGGGGCTTCTTGAAGAAGATAGAACTAAGGAAAGACTTGAAGGAAGCCGGGTTGGCAAGGAGAGAGGAAGCAGGAGAGCCGTGAACGGGCAGAGAGCTGAGGGATGTGCATCCTGCGGGAGAGGCAGTGAGGCGCAGGAGCCTCCGGACCCGGCTGGGGTGGAGAGAAACAGGACAGGCAGGAGAATCCACTTCCTGGGTATCCAGGCTCCAAGATGGGCCCCAGACTTTGAGGAGAGAAAAGGACAGCCCTGAAATCACATTGTGTGTCGTCCCATCTGGCCTTGAACTGGGTCTGACCACGCAGCGCGCTGCAGACAAACCACCTTGGCATTAAAGATGCTTCCTCCCCACAGCTCTGCTCATTCCGTCCCTCCCCAGCTCTCCACTGTTCCCAGAGCCATCTGTCACCCCTGCCAAAGGCACTCCTGCCGCAGGACCACAGGGGCAGCCCGCCGCTTTGAGAACACGGACAACCGACGAGATTCTGTCACTCACTGCCACCGAGCATGGGGGCTCAGTGCTCAGGAGGAGACGAGGGTACAAAGTGAGCCTGCCCCTGCCCTTGAGGACCCTGCACTCCATCCGAGTGTCATCTCATACAGGTCTGGGCATAGGAAGAAGACAATCAAGGTGATGGGGGTAAGGGGGAGGGGAGGATGAGGGAGAGCAGCCAGCAGGACTTAGAAGGCGGTAGTTGACCGGTCCTAAGAAGCAGGGGTGAGGTGTGGATTGCAGGAAGGAGGCCAGGATCATGAGGGATGGAGTGACACATGGGGCCGATTTGGCTTGGCCTTAGAGTGTAGGGAGGGGAGGGATGTCTAGGGAGGCTAGAGAGGTCCCCTCCTAACACACCTCGCCACCTTGCTCCTTCCTAAGACCATCCGTATCTGGAATCTTCATCCCAACCAGTCAATCTCTGGCTCCGCACATCTGTAACATCAGACATAGGAAACCAGTCAGACCCATCTCAGAGATGCCCTGACCCTCCCAGAAAATCCCCACAGCCCTGGTCTGCTCCTTTGTGGCCTCAGGGCACAGGCTGTCTTCACAGGCCCACCCTCTGCCCAACCCCTACCTGAAAAAAGAATTCCCACCCAAACATCCCTGCTGCCTGCTTGTCCAGACAGCTTACAGACAGACCTCGGAGGAGAAGGAGCCCGCCACCTCCCAGGGCAGCCTCTCCTACACTGGGACTACTCTCATGGTTCTAGGTTTTACTGACAGCCAGACCAAATCAGCCTCTTTGCAACCAACCCCCACCCCATTGCTCTTGGTTCAGCCTCTGGGGCCACGCAACAACCCTGAACCCTGGCTTCCCTCCCCCCACCCCCAAGCACCAATTTTCCTCCTGAGGCTTCTCCATTCCTAACCACAAGGGCTTTCCTAATGCAGGGAGGGGATGATCCTCTGCTGGTTTGGGAGACATGGTCTCCTGGCCGAAGAATTGGGGGAAGGGGAAGCTGCTCTGCTGCCTTGGGGGCAGAAGAGATGGTCTGAAGAGCTGAGGCCTCCCTTGGGTCCCTTTCCAATCCAGGGGCCATCAATGTACTAGTGTCTGCCTGGTTTGCCACAGCCTCCCCTGCCATCCTCCCCACCTCAACCTCAAGCCTCTGTGGAGGGTCATGTGTGACTCACAGAGAGGCAAGAACAGAGCTCTCTGGTGACGTTCTCCTTCCCCTCCCTGTAAGGGAGAGGTTAATTCCTGACAGGAGGAGGCTTTCCTCAGAGAGAGGGAGTGCCAGGCTAGAATCATATCTCATTACTCTCTTAAATATTGTCAGTCTAGAGAAAGTTGCTTTGGGTTTGAGCCCAACTCCTGATGGCTGTTCATTAATGGGGAAAGAGAGGCCCCCCAAGCTTGATATCCAAAGCCCCTCATTCTTCCCACCAAATATCGCTTCTACAAAGAGCACACGTAGGAAGTACCAAAGAAACCCACTCATCCAATTCCAAAGCAAACAAATCGGAGAAGGAAAAGAACATAGGAGAATGTACCAGACAATGCAGCGAAGGTGCTGTCCCATTGGGAGCAAGGTTTTCTTGTGGTTGAGTTGCTTCAGTCGTGTCTGATCCCATTTTCGGGGTGACTTAACAGGAGAGACGTCCAGCTCTCCCCCAAGGGGAAAGTTCCCCAAAGTCCCTCGTGTAGCAATCTGGGGACAGGGACATGATGGAGACTCCCGGCTCCTCTCACACTGCCTTTTTCCCGGAGACTTTCCCTTCAGTGACCTGAAGAGAGGCTAGCCTCTTCTCTTTTAAAGCTGGAAGCCAGGAGAACCCTCTTCTCTCAGTAAGCCCGCCTTGCCCCTCATGCAGGAACAGGTATTGACCTCCACCAAGAAGGAGAGTCCCCTAACAAGGGGCTTGGGGGCTTGGGTTCCATGACAAGGCCCTAACGCTCTCTTCTGAAGTTGACACTGAGTTTGCATTCTCCATCGGTGGTAACAGGCCTGGGACTAAACACCTTCTAGGGATAACTCCATGCCTGGATAACCTGGCAACTTTTTAGTGATGGAGATCACTCTGGCTCCTAAAACCAGGATTCAGTTCCCAGCTGCATTCTTGTGCCTTGCTCAGTATACACTCACTATATAGTATTGAATGACTGAACCAAGCTTGTCTATGTGGAGATCTCTGGAGGCAAAGTAAGCTGACTGTTAAGCGGAGGGCAGCCAGCCTCCCTGACCATGGCTTGCATTGAGCTGCCCTGTGGCCACAGAGGTCTCAAGTCTCTCCCTGTTCCAAGATGTCCTCCAGGCCGCTGCCAAAGGGATATTCTCTAACCCCAGAGATGCCTAGGTGACTCCTCTGCATAAGAAGCTTTAAGGACTGACTGCTTCTGACCTCAGAGATAGACGGAGACTCCCATTTGATATTTTCGGCTGATCGCATGATCCTTCTGCTCGTGCTACTCCAGCCAGACTGAGTACCCAGCCTTCCATCCCCTGCCTTCTGCCTCTGCCTGTCTGTCCCACTGGCTCAGATGCTTTCTGTGCTCGTGCCTAACTCCTTTAAAGCTGCAGCTCAGGTGTCCCCTCCTTCCAGAAGCCTTTCCTGAGCTCAGTGGGCTGGAAAAGACAGAGGGATGTATTCAGAAATGATCACGTGTGAACAAAGGATGTCAGATTTTAAATTGTAAATAAAAAATCCACATTAAAAGAGGCCTTTTTCTAGTTCTCCACGTTGTTGGTGTGCCTTCATTCCATGAAATCACCGGGCTGATCTTGTACGAGTCATGGCTGCCTCTGGCCCCACTCCCAGGGTTCAATGGTACCCCAGGGAAGTCAAGGATCTTCTCTACTCTACCACTGGCTCCAGCCTCCCAGACCGTGCTCCTCCCATCTTCAGCGACCTAGACCAGCCCTCCTTCACTGAGCTGCCTTAACTAGATTCCTTTGACAAAGAAATATTTACTTCAAAGAGACCAAGAACAAACATAGAAATGGTCTCCTCAATACCTCTGGGACCTGATCTCCCTTATCACCTCTTCCCACCTTTCCAAGGGAGGGTTATGAGGCCCACTCTCCATTATTAGGCTCCATTCCTACACTGCGCTAGAACCACCTAGTGAAGTCTCAAGTCCCACTGGCTAGCATCTCGGTCCCTCCATCCCCAGCGCTTCCCTGCTGGCCTGGATTCCTTCATTGTGAGCTTTTGGTGGGGAGCTGGAATGGAAAAAGACAACAGGAAAGGCCTGAATACCAGGCCCTTTTCAGTGGCTGCTTGGCCAAAGGGTTGGTGGGGAAGGGATGAAGGCCTTCGGGACCTCCCCTTTACCACATCATGTCACCGACCATGAGCGAAGGTGCTTTTCACCTTCAGACAAAATGTAAGAAAGGGCACTGACTGGGCTGAGGCAGTGAGAAAAGCACCAACACTTCTATGCTGTGACATCAGTGGAAAAAGGCTGTCCCAACGTCATGGGCGGCCAACACGGACTGTCCACACACATGCCAGTTTTCCTGTTTCCCAAAAGTAGATCCCAGCCTCTTCCCCACAAATAATGCCATCTTTGGTGATTGGGGCACTTGCCAAGTCCTCCATACATACATGTATATAACCTGTATTGACTTATCTGTGGACACATTCAATCTTTCCTGTACAATAGAAGGTCCTTGAGGCCAGTGAATGTCTCCCTCGTGAATTCCTATCCTTAGGACTTAGCACAGTACCTGGTACATAGATGCATGACTGCTGCTCTAGCCTTCTCTCCCAGCTATTCACTAGCATGTACTTTCCTCACAGGCTGGGCTCCCCCAATAGTGGCTACTACTCAGGGTTCTTAGGAACCACTGCCTGTGAACCTCAATCTATGTGCTTTCCACTGACAGTCAGTCAATAGCCTCGATTCTCTTTTAGCAAAGGAATTTACTAGGATGGTATAGTGAGGTCTCCACAAAAATTCCCCCCAGAAGCCTGGTACATTAGGACGGAGCCCGGATTAAGAGCCAGCTTAATAAATTGTAGTGAGGTCTGTGTGTAGACGCCATGTGTGACCAAAGACTAAATTCTCAGCTCCTTGTTTCCTGAAGTCCTAGGATTCTGGAGTCCAGAGCCAACATCCTCTCTCCCAAAAAGTCCTACTTCCTGAAGCTGCTTCCTCCACCAGCTAGTCATTCCTCCATGTCCATATTTGTCCTCACTGTGTATATCTCTGTTCCCAGGTGGGTCTAGTGGGAAAAGGGGGATTCTCATACTCCCTCTGGACTCCCTCCCCCTCTCCTTACTCTCCTCTGGTACAGGCCCTAGGGGATGCCTCTTCCAGGTATTCCCAAGCCTGAAGTCCCCCTCTAGTCAGCCAGCCTACCACTGAACTGGACTGCTGAAATTTCTCCCAGTTTTAAAAATCCACCAGAGATATGGTTAGCTTGTTTGGTGAGATAATCATGCTAACTTCTTGACCCAGTCAAAGAAGAGTTCACACCTCATTAAGGATCAAAGGGTATAGACAATTGCTTGATATAGATTATACATGTGAAGTCATGCAAAACATTTCCACATTAGTCATGTTGTGAAAGAAAACACAGACCAAAACAACAAGCAAAGTAAAGAAAGTAAAAAAATATTCCTCAATCTGCATTCACACTCCATCAGTTCTTTCTCCAGATGTGGGCAGCATTTTCCATTTCGAGTCCTTTGGAATTGTCTTAGATCATTGTATTGCTGAGAAGAGCTAAGTCATTCACAATTCATCATCTGTTACAATGTTGCTTTTACCGTGTACACTGGTCTCCTGGTTCTGCTCATTTCACTTTGCCTCAGTTCATGTAAGTCCAGGTTTTTCTGAAAACATCCTCACCATCATTTCTTACAGCACAATAGTGTGCCATCACAACCATATACCACAGCTTGTTCAGCCATTCCCCAGTGGATGGGCATGCCCTCAATTTCCAATTCTTTGCCACCACAAAAAGAGCCGCTATAAATATTTTTGTACATATAGGTTCTTTTTGTTTTTTATCTCTTTGGGATACAGGCCTTGAAGTGGTATTGCTGGATCAAAAGGTATGCGTGATTTTATAGCCCTTTGGGCATAGTTCCAAACTGCTCTCCAGAATGGTTGGATCAGTTCACCACTCCACCAACAGCACATCAGTGTCTCAATTTTCCCTCATCCCTTCCAACATTCGTCATTTTCCTTTTCTGTCATGGTAGCCAATCTGATCGACATGAGGTGGTACCTCAGAGGTGTTTTAATTTACATTTTTCTAATGAATAGTGATTTAGAGCATTTTAAAATATGACTACAGGTATCCAATTTCTTCTTCTGAAAACTGCCCGTTCATACTCTTTGACCATTTATCACCTAGGGAATGGCTCTTATTATAAATTTGACTCAGTTCTCTATAGATTTAAGAAATGAGGCCTTTGTCAGAGACACTTGCTGTACAAGTTTTTTCACAGTTATGATTACTGTGTAATTTGACAATCACATATAGAGATTTTAAAAAGCTAACCATGTTAATTGTTTGAGGCAACTCAAACCCTCTTCCTTATATTCCTCCTCCTCTCCCCTCCCTCAGTCTCAGATTCTAAAAACTTGGAGAGGTTCAAGAATTACCCTTTGTCAGTGTCTTCCCTCACACTAAAGAATTTCCACAAAGTCCCTGTGGCACAATTCACAAATTAGCTTTCTTTGATCCTCCGAGGGTGTGGTGATGCAAATTAAGAAATCGTTTTACAAAATTCTCATAGGTCACTCCCATGTATGTCTCTCTCAGTGCATGCAAAAGGCCTTCCCCAACCCCAAAAAAAAATCAGATGAAAAGAAAACCAAACTTCCCATTTCATAAGAAAAACACGTTATTAGTCGTTTTTAATTGTATTTTACTCTTCATGACCCCATATGAGGTTTTCTTGGCAAAGATATTGGCGTGGTCTGCCATTTCCTTCTCCAGATCATTTTACAGATGAGGAAGCTGAGGCAAATAGAGTGAAGTGACTTGTCCAGGGTCACATAGCTAGAAAGTGTCTGAGGCTGCATTTGAACTCATGAAGACAAGTCTTCCTGATTCCGAGCTCAGCACTCTATCCATGTGCCACAGACGCAAGCACGATCCAAATGGAGCTTCTAATTCAGCCTCATTAGACAACAAAATATGGTAGCTCATAAATGTTCATTTTTTTTTCTTTTTTCAAGCCAACCTAGACAGCTTTCCTTATTGTGTTATGCATCCTGGCAGCTTGTCTGGGATGCTTATGGACCGCAGGTCGCAGGGCCCCCTGAACTCCTCAGTGTCCACATGAGCCCAGAGGAAGGGGACCCTCAGAGGGAGAGGGAAAGAACACTTTTCCCTCATTGCCCGGTTCCCTCTGCCGGTGCCAAGCCAGGCGTGTCGTCGGCCTCCCCACCCCTCTCCCCCGCCAAGGTGAGGGGATTATTTCCAGTCAACTCTTAGTCCCTACTGCTTGTGGGGAGTCTCCAGACACTTCAGTAAGGCCCAGGCTTTGGTTTCCTTTATTTTCCTTCTGTTTTTTATTTGTTGGACCGGCAAAGGCAGTCTTGGGCCAGGTGAAGCAGTCACCTCCGATGGGCTTTGTAAGATGTGCTGAATCTGTATCACTTTGCTTTGGGGCAGTTGGAGATAATGCCCATGATACAGGCAGACACTCTTTAGTGCCAGGCACTAGGGAAGGCATTTGAAAAGAAAACGCCAGAATCTTCTGAGTCACTAGAGTACAGTCTAGCTAGCTCTCTGAAACTGCAGGTTATAAATGCATGACCAGGGGACGGTATAAGGAAGAGGCTGGCTTTAAAGAACTTTTCTATAACCTCACTGAAGGGTAGGGAGACGGACCCCATCAATTCACAAGGATCAGGAGGCTGAGCAGTCGGATGGGAGCCAGATGATGCCACACAGAATCCATCTTGTGAACCGTTGAGACCAAGTCACATCTACGGACGATATAAAATGGCAAACCAGAGAGTTGGAGCCCAAGCCCGCGAGGGGTAGAGGGATGGCAGTGGTGGAGGAGAAAGCTTGACCATGTTATTGAAGAAAATGGACCGGGAAAGCCAGCGGGGTCAGAGACATAATTGAGGGCAAACACAAAGTCTCCCAAGCAGAGAAGGGACGCTTCTGTCCTCCCACCTCCTCTCTGGCCGGTGGCCGAGCCTCGAGGCTGATACCCTGAGCCGAGGGCAGGCTCCTCCTGCCCCGTGGCTGAGGATCCAGGGCACGCGGCCCTTCGTTCAGTGTTTATCCTTCCCCGCTCTTCGATGAGTAAGTGTTCAGAGACTGGAGTCCCAGGAACCGTGAGTGAGGTTGTCCAGGGGTCGTATCACCTGTCCCTCCGACCACTCATGGTAGCTGCAGCGGCCACCAACAGAAAACGTGCTTGCGGATGGGTGTAGAAAGACCATGCCCGAGGGTGGCAACAGCTCACACTCGTGGCTGGCAGAATGCGAGCAAGGGTTCAGTAACTCTCGGACCCCAGAAGAGCATTTGGCGGAGGGAACGCCCTGAGAAAGGGGCGCAGGAACGTCCAGGACCAGGAGCACCGAAGTCTGCCCTTCGGCCACGTATATGCCACGTATATGCCCCGCATATGCCCCGCATGACTCACCGCAACCGGATTGAAGGTGGAGCCCGCCCTCCCCAGGGCCGCGAGTGTAGGAGAAGAATGCGCTTCCCCAGTCTGGGGAAATCAACACAATGGTCCCAGTCAGAAGAGGGCGCTCCCTTCCGAGGAACATGGGGGTCCCCCCTCTTATCTCATACTTCGTTCCAGGGCCACCGCCTGTCTCTCTCCCCTTCCCATATCCCATCACTCCTCCCTCTGCCGCTAGGCTGGCATCCATCCCCTCTTCCCGACCCTGCCAGCACCCTAGAGCACCCCCCCTTACCACCCACCTAGAGTTTGCAGCCTTCTCCCTCTCTCCCTGGTCACGACCCTCCTCTTGTCCTCCAGGACTTGGTGTGGTCTCTGGGATGCCCAGACCCCCAATTTCCATTAAAACCCCGCCTCCTCCAGGAAGCCCTCCTGGACTCCTCCGGTCCTCAGCTCCAGTTCAGCCCAAACTCGGCCCCCAGTGTTTGCACGTGGCCTCCCCGTTAGAGCGTAAGCAAGTAAAGCAGGGCCTGTCTTTTACTCCTTTTTTCATCCCCAGCGCTTAGCGCTGTGGCTGGCACACGGTAGGCGCTTAACAAATGCTTATTTATTATTATCCACAGTAGAGGAAACTCGAGGCCGAGGTGGGGGAGTGACTGGCTCAGGGTCACTGGGTTTTCCTGACATCGGGCCTGTGGCGCCCCCTAGCGGCCGCCAGTAGGAGACTTCGGGGCCCGTCTTCTGAGATATGAACCAAAGTCCGGTCTGGCCTGGAGGGAGGACCCTGGAATCAGCCGATGAGGCCAGTGTGGACTTTCAGGGTGACTGGGCCGAGGGGCCGTCCCTAGGGATGCTGAGGTCTCCATCCTGGTAGATCCTCCTGGGGCCGCCCAATTCCAAGATGTCCGGCCCCAGTTTCTTCCTCTTTAGGATGGGCGCCATCTCCATGCAGACACGTGCGAACGCGGCGCTTCCAGGCGGCTCTGTAGTGGCAGCGCCGCGAGCACCGCGCGCATGCGCAGAGCTCCACCCGGCTCTTGCTGCCATTTTCCGGAGGGTCATCCCACGGTGGATTAGATTAGATCCCACCCGAGCCGGCGGCGCGAGTGGGAGCTCCTTGAAGGCCGACACATAGGAGGCGCCTAATCAGTGCTCGTCTTCCGGGGACCTCGAAAGGACGTGCCCGAGCAGGGCCCCAGCAGGCCCTTTGACGGCCCCTCTGGCCTTCCTTAGTTTCCCCATTTGCAAAGAAAAAAAAAAGGGTAGGGGGCGGCGAGTGGCGAGAAGCAGCGAGAGGTGGAGGACCGAGTTGCTAGAGGGGCCAGTAGCGACAGCCCAGCTTTAGGCGCTTCCGGCTCTCAGTGACCTGGGAGTGACGTACTTCTGTGGGGGAGGTGGAAGCGGGCGCGCGTGCCGCCAGGGGGCGAGGCCAACGCCAGACTTAGGCGGAGCCACCCGGTGTAGGGAAGGGGATCGTGATTGGTCGCAAAGCGGTGACGTTTGTGAAGGTGGGAACCAGGCGGGCGGTGCCTTAAAGGGGCCGCACTCCTGGAGCCTCGGCCCCGCCCCCTCCTGGGTACCTCCCACGTACGGGTCCTCTGTCCAAGTGGACCCAGAGGGTCTGCCGTCAGGACTGCCCTGGGGACCCACGGAGGGGTGGGGCGGGTTGTGGAGTGAATGATTTCCACGCCTGGGCTCCTGTCCAGGGCTGGAGCTCTAGAAGACGCTTCCGAAGCTTGGAGTCCTCTCCAGTGGTCGGACCGACCCCACTCCCCCACGCCATGAGGATTAGGCCGTGGGTTAGCGCCGATGATGGCTCACATTTCTAGAGCGCCTACTATGTGCTGGGCATCGTGCCAAGCGTGGGTGTCCTCACAGCAACCCTGGCACGAAGGTGCCGTTATTGTCACGGCCATTTTACGGTCGGGGAAACTGAGGCGGAAGGCGGCGAAGTGACTTGCCCAGGGTTGCACAGTTGGAAGGGTCTGAGGCCAGATTTGGACTTCTTGGCTCAAGCCATTGAGATTGTTTTGGGTGGAAAAGAGGACTAAAGCACACTGAGCATGGTCCACACTGCAGGCAGATGGAACACCTAGCGTAGGAAAGAGGACGGCATCCTGGTGCTCCCCAAAGAAAGGGCTGGACGAAGGCCACGCCTGAACTGGCCGGCAAGCATCATCTGAGAAAAAGCAGCGGTCTGCTAGGGCAGAACACCCTGCCGCTCTGCCCCTGGAACGCTTCTGGGGACCTCCGCCTGCAAAGCGCGTCTGGGGCCCTCGCCTCCAAGGCTCTTCACTGCACCCCGGCTTCCTTCTTCATCACCCAACAGACTCTGCTTCCCCGCAGTTACAACGCTCTAACAGCAGCGGTGATGCCCGTCCGCTTCCTCCTTGACCTCGGCGCTGGCCATCGCCTCCTTCTCCATCTGCCCTTCTCTCGGGGCTTTCTCTAGCCCGCTTCTCCTGCTCTTCTGGCCACTCCCCGGGTCTCCTTTGCCGGCTCTGACCAGGTCACTCCTGCTAACGATAGGTGACCCTGTCTCTTTCCTGAGCCCGTCTTCTCCCTCTCTGCTCTTCCACAGCATCTCTCTGCTAGTGACTCTCAGATGGGTGCCTCTGGCCATCTTCCCAGTCCCCAAGGCCACCTCTGGGACTCCACGTGTCCTTCCGGTGGCCGAGTCCTGCCCATCTTCCCTTTGTAGCCTTCCTCTGGCAGTCCCTCCTCGCTTCTCCTCCTGCCTGGCTATTTTGGTGACTCTGTCTACGCCAATCCATCCTGCATTCGTCAAACAGATCTTCATAAAACGGCAGGAGGACAGCTGGGGGGGCGCCATGGTGCGCAGGGCACAGGGCGGAATGCTGGAAGCCTCATCTTCCTGAGTTCAAATCCAACCTTAGACACTTACGAGCTCTGTGACCCTGGGACAGTCACTTCACCCTGTTTGCCTCAGTTTCCTCAGCTGTGAAATGAGCCGGAGAAGGAGGTGGCAAACCTCTCCAGTGTCTTTGCCAAGAAAACCCCAACTTGGTATGACAGAGGATTGGACATGACTGAGAAAAATGAGTGAACAAAAATACAAGTCCCACTATGTCGCTACTTTTTTTCAGTCAACTCCTGCGGCTCCCTATTCCCTGCAGGATCAAAGAAAGCCCTTTAAAGTTCACTTCCTACCTTTCTAGTCTAATTATACTTTGATCCTCTGCATATATCCTGCATTCTAGCGTCCCTGAAAGACATACACCAACATCAGC
Source organism: Phalanger gymnotis (assembly GCA_028646595.1). Lineage (NCBI taxonomy): Eukaryota > Metazoa > Chordata > Mammalia > Diprotodontia > Phalangeridae > Phalanger > Phalanger gymnotis. The sequence continues at coordinate 375,512,672 of CM053624.1, read as the reverse complement.
AGAGGGACAAACATGGAAAGAGCTCTCTTCTGCTACGGCTGTGTCCTTGATGGACGTCTCCCTCGTATCCATGTCTGAGAGAGGAGCGCAGAGCTGGTGTGTGACTGAATGCGCCCAGGAAGGTGGTCAGTAAGAATGTCATCTTCGGTTCCTGTTGGGACTTCTCCCTTTGGACTCATTGGACCCACCACAAAATCATGGTGATGGTTGTGAATGTAGACTGCATTGCTGTCCTGCCCAGGGGACCTCGAGCGATCATTATATTCCAGTCATTTGACAAGTGACATTTGAGAAAAATGTTTTCATACACAGCTCTGAAAGGGTCAGGACTTAGAGGATCGAGTGATACCCAGGATACAGTAGAGAAGCTTGAAGTCTTTCAGCGAAGTTGGTCACAGGAAGATAGACGCTGTGACTCCAGTATGTTCAGTTCCACAAACCTAGAAGCAGCTAGAAGGCTCAGTGGATGGAGTTCTGGACTTGGAGTCAGGAAAACCTGAGTTCAAAATCTATGTCAGACATTTAATCGCTGTGTCACCTAGGGCAAATCTACCTCAGTTTCCTCACCTGTTAAATGGGGATAATACATCCTGAAGTCCCGGGTTGCAGTGTGCACACACCTTCACAGGCTATAGAAATGCCTGTTATTATCCTCATCTCGAGAGGATCATGGAAAGGTCAGCATTGATTTGAACCAATTCCAGGCTGTTCCAGATACTAACGAGATTCTGCAAGTAGCCAATACCCATACACCTTGACCATCCATGACCCTATACAGTAATCCCCCGGCAGATGGAGACATATGTGGGCAAAGGAATGTTGGCTACATTGCCAGGCACTGTACAAAGCACTGGAGGTAACAGAAAGGGCAGAAGCCATCCCTGCCCCCAAGGAACATAGGTCCTAATGGGGGAAGAAACACATCAGTAACTGAGTCCATAGAAAATGGAAACAGCAGAGGCAGAAGGGAAGGCAGCAGCAGCTTTAGAGGTGGGGCTGGAAATGGTGTCCCCAAGAAGGCAACACTTAGAGCTCAGCAACTATCAGAAGACAAAGGATCCCGATTGTGAGGAGCTTGGAACGCCAACTGTGGGACGTTCTGTCTGATCCGGGAGGTAACAGGTGGCCCCAGAGTTTATGGAGGGAGTGTGTACATGTGTCTAGGGGGCGGGGAGGGGTTCATGGTCGGAACTGCACTTTAAGAAAGTCACTTTGGCCAGCTGAGTGGAGGACGGGTGGGAGCAAAGAGAGACTTAAGGCAGGGGAGCAGTTAGAAGGCTGGTGCAATAATCCAGGCAAGACAAGATGAGGACCTGCTCCAGAGAGAGCATTGGATCTCCATTCAGAAGTAAATCTTGAGAAGTTGGACTGTGGAGACTGCAGCATTAGAAGCGGGGAAAGATCACTTGGGTCAGAACCTCAGCAAGAGGACCCGTCAATCAGTCAAGTCTACACTCAAGAGTGTTTATTCTTTGTGCCAGGAATTGTACTGAGAATACAAAGAAAGGCAAAAAAAACAAACCCAACCCCAGACCCCACAGCCTGCCTCATGGAACTCCCATTCTAATGAGGAAGACAAAATGCAGCCAACAACATAAGTACAGGATGTGTGCAGTATAAATGAGAGGCTGTCTCCCGAGGGAAGGCCCTGGGGGCTGAGGAGGGGACGGCCGAGGTCTGTTCTGAGTCTTGGAGGAAGTCAGGGATGAGCAGAGAGCATCCCCCGCACGGGAGACAGCCAATGCAAAGGCTTTGTACAAGCTTGTAAGAAACAGATTTTACTGGTCCAGGATGATAACGGATGTCGCTCAGAAGCATGAGGTATCTGCGTGATGTGTTCAGAGAAAAGCACTACCAATCTAAGCTACACATTTGGAAAAAATGTAAATGCTCCAGACCTTCAGGACTTGTCTTTGTGGGCGTTTTCCTCTGGAATGAGATGAGAATATAAACCATCTTGTGGTAACTGATCAGCTTGCCTGGCATGCACAGGTGTGCCCAACCAGGAAACAGAAAGCTGCCTAGCTTGATTAAGAGTTTTGAGAAGTGTTTCTCAGTGTACGGTGTCTCTGCTGGAATCCATTCCTACCAAGGCAGAGAACTCGAAAGTAAGTTCCTAGAACTGCTCCCAAGCATCCCTGAGGCTGAACATGCACCCGATGTTAAACATGTCAGAAACCCTGATATCTGCAACAAGGACAACCAGCAATGCATCTCTCATCAGAGAAGGGAACCCCCGTAACTTCTACCAGCCAGCTCTGGCTTCAGGAGAAGAGGGCCAAGCATGTGATGCCTGCAGTCATTGTCAAGACCTTGAATAAACACAGACGCTATTTTGCTGAGAAACCTCACTGTTCAATGGCTGTAAAAGTTAGCAGATTGGTAGGAAATGCCTGATGACTGAAGAACTTCTCTGTTTACCCCGGGGGGGGGGGCGCGGGGAACGGCTTGCACAGACCCTGCTATGACCACCTGTCACCTAGTGGACTCTGATGGGCAGGAGGCCAGAAGCGATGGCCGTTTGGCTCAGTGGACTTCAAGTAAAGTCTACCCACTGACTGTGCAGTCTGTTGGAGCCAGTTTCAGAAAGCCACATTTTCAATGAAGATGCTGAACAACCTGGCCTCAGACTGAGGCGAACTCCAGCTTAGAATCCTTCACAGTCTGGCTCAAAGTCTCAACATACTAGCTGCTTTTCCACCTCCTTCCTCTATGCCTTTGCCCGGGCTGTTTCCCCATGTTTGGAATACTCTCCTTCCCCACCTCTGCTTCTTAGAATGCCAATGAATCAGTCACTCAACAAACATCACTTGATGTGTCAGGCACTGTGCTAGGTGCTCAGGATACAAGTACAAGGAACAAAACTATGTCTGCCAACAAGGAGCTTATCTTGCGAAGGACTTCTAGCTCTCAAGGCTCAGCTTGTCACATCTCCTCAGTAGGCTGTAAGCTCTTGGAGGACAAGAATGGTTTCCTTTTTGTACTTGAATCTGGCACAGCGTCTGGCACGTAGCAGGCTCTTGACAAATGCTTGTGAATTGACTGATTGACCCAGTCCTGCCCCTTGTTGGTCAGGAGCTCTCCTAGAGTCTCTTGTCTTCCATATTTCCCTCCTTGGCCCAGTCTCCCTCCAAGGTGGCATTCTGCTATAGAGACAGAAGGTCCAGGGTATCCCCCTGCCACCCTCAGGTCAGCTGGGAGGCAGCCGGTATACTGAATCTGCCGTAGATGGGAAGGGGCCGTGTGTGGCTCTAACTGACCCGGGCTTTGGTGGAGGCAAAGAGGCAGAGAGATGGGAGAGCCTCTGGTCGAGCCCAGCCCCGAGAGCCTCCTGTGGTCAGCTAGTCCACCCATGCCTGCTGGAGGGGGTGGGGCGGCAGTGCCTAGGAGAAAGGCTCCTGCTCCAGCCTTCGTCACCCTCTTTCCTCCTCATCTGCAGCCCTTCCACGTTTCAGGAGTTTCTGTGGCTAAACAAATTTATCCCTTGGAGGCCGAGCTGCTGGCCAGACACCAGTGCCCTCGCCCTCTCCCACATGGAGCTTTTGTTCTCTTGGCCCCACCTTTGAGAGTTGGGGTCACCTTGGGCCTGAGATGAAGCATGAGAGCGGGGCCCTCCCCTCCCCAGCGCTCAGCACGGCGCTCTGCACGAATCAATGAATGAATCTTAACAAGGACATTTTCTTCCTGGGACTTCATGACCTCCAGCCTGGAGATGTACAGTGGCAATCTCAAGAATTTCAGATGCACAGAAGAAACTCTGTCCCACGGGTGGGAGGGGGCAGGGCGTAGGTTAGGTCTGCAGCAGGGGGCGGAGGTGGGAGAGGAGTGCAGCCCTCCTTGTGCTCACCACGTGTAGATGTGGCCGGTTGGCGCTCTGCCCTCTCCATTGTTTCTTGCAGGGGAGTGAAGACCCTTAGGAACCAGGAGAATTCTGGGAGGGTACTTTAGAGCTGATAGAGAGACCCAGTGATCAGACACTGAGCTTCGAAAATGCTTCAGTGCCCACCCCGGAAGGCTGGCACTGGGCTTGCCTTGCTCACTTCATTCATTCAGTGACTCGCCTGGGGTAGTGGGAAGATGAGTCAAGGTGATGGAGGAAGGGAGCATGAAGAAATGAGGAGAATGAGCCTGAGCGTGAGAGATGGGAGACGGGGTGAGGACAGAAGGGACAGGGTGAGGGTAAGGGCACAAGGGAGGAGGGGATAGCTGAACAGATGCAGAAGCAAGAGAGGGAAATGGAGGCAGAGTAGGAGAGGATAGAGGCATGGCAGGGTGGCAGCCAGGAGGCCAAGGCCAGAGCTTCCAGCCGGCCTCAGACACTGACGAGTTGGGCGACCCTGGGCAAGGCACTTGGCTTCCCCATCTGCAAAATGGATGCATCCAAAGGAGGTTATTCTTATAAAGGACTTAGCTGGTACCTGGCACATAGTTAACTGCTGTAGAGATATTGGCTGTTTTCATGATCATGGAGAAGGGGGCAGCGACACTGGAACCGCTTAGAGATAAGGCAGAGAGGAGCTTCCCCTGAACCAGAAGAAAAGGGGGTCCCAGGGCTGAAGGTCTTTCCAGAGGAGGATGGGGAGGGCAACCCACCCTCGCGGCTGGCAGTGGGAGGGGCGCAGGCTGTCCTGGGGCCCTGGGCTCTGAGTGGTAACTGTTGCAGAACAGGTTTTCTCCGCAGCCGCCGTCTGCCTGGTGCCTGTTGTTGGGAGGGTAGCTGAGGAGGAGGAGAAGGAGGAAGGGGGTAGCGTAGGGCCAGCTCCTTGGGTTCCCACGATCCCTGACACTGCCACACCACAGAGACCTCCCTTTTGTGGGAAGTACACCAGATCCTCTGTCCTCGCCTGAATCACAGGCCTGGGCTGAGGGTGGGGGCTTGGAGGAGATATGGGCTTGATGAGGGTGGAGGGCAGGGGGCTCAAATAGCTCAGAAAGTAGGATCCCTTCCCCCTTCCTGGTCACACAGAGGCCTTTGTTAATATTTACCCGGAGGTGGGAGCTGGGAGGCCATGACTCAGAGATAAGTGAGGAGGGAAGGGAACAGAATGCCTGGGCCAGGAGCTAGTGGCTCAGGCGTCCCTAGTCCTTCTCGAAGGCCTCAGGGTGACAGGAGCCTTGCCCAGGGCGAGGTAACAGCTGGGGGCCCTGGCTGCTAAGCCTGAGCCCCAGCCTGGCCCCCTCTCCCAGAACTCTGCTCCTAGGGCCACTGGGGTTGGGGATGGAGGACGGCCCAGAGTCAGGCACCACAGCGGCCTGGAGTCAGGAAGACCGGAGTTCAAATTTGACCTCGGACACAATAGCCATGTGACTCTGGGCAACCCACCTCCCCTCTCTCGGCTTCGTTTTCCGCAGCTGCAGAATGGGGATAATAATGGTGCTGACCTCCAGGGTCGTGAGGGTCAACTGAGATGTTTGTGGGGACTTAGCACTTCTCGGCACACAGTAGGTGCTTAATGAATGCTCATTTCCTTCCTGGGGTCCAACTTCATGCCCAGGGAGCTCCAGGGAGCAGCAGTGGCTGTTGTTGGGATTCCCCTGGCGCTCTGCAGAAAATGTGACCGGCAGAGTCCTGGCCTAGGTGCCCCGGGGACCTCAGTGGTATTGGTGTAAGCAGAGCTGAATCCTAGGGAATCCTGACGCTGGCTAAGTCTCCACAATCCCCAAGCATTGTTGGGTTCATCCTGGCAGCCAAAGGGAAGGATGGACCAGGACATCAAGTGGGGGGAGGAGAAGGAGGCAGGGCAGCGAGTGAGGGGGAACAGTCCTGCCGGGGAGGGGTGGGGAGGGGCAGTGAGTGCCTCTCTTCTGCCTGCTTGTGCCAGGCACTGTTGCCCATCCTCCTCGGGCCCCAGAACCCTGATACTGGAAGCTGGGCCTCAGATACTGACTGACTTAAGCTCCTCGTTTTACAGAGGAAGAAAAGCAGCCCTGAGAGGGAAAGGACTTTTTCAAGGTCACTTGGCCAGCTGGTAGCAGAGCTGGGAGCAAGGCCCTGGCTCCTTCCAGCCTGGGCACCACCTCATGCTTATTACAGCCAGGTGACCCAGACAGAAATGACCGTGCTGGTGCTGGCAGAGCTTCCCACACTTCCACAGTTCTGCCTGAGGAGAACATGCACCTGCTTCTTCTGAGGAGTGTAAGCAGGCAGATGCCTGTGACTGACAGGCTTGGCCGAAATGCCCATCTGGCCCTGAGCCCCCATCCTCCTAGTCCTCTCTGTGGCTCAGATAGAGTCAACCACCAAAACCCAAGATGTCCTAGAACATGCTTGTGAGGACCCCAAAGACCTGAGTTCAAATCCCTTGCCTTACTCATGACGGTGCTTTGTGACCTTGGCCTGTAAGATGAGAGGATTAGGCCAGTTGGATGCTAAAGTCTCTGTTAGGGCTGTGGGAAAAGCCCATTCATTGCTTCCTCCTCCTCCCCACACCCGTCAGCTTTTAACAGCTCAGGCAGCTTCTCTATCAGGGTCAGGCCTGGACTGTTATGGCCCCTCCTAACTGGGCTTCCTATCTTTGGCCTCCCACCTCTCCAGGCCAGTCACCCTAAAGCAAGGCTCAGACCAGGTCACAGCCCTGCGCGGGATCCCAGCATAGCCGTCCTCTCTCCCGTGTCCATCCTCCATACCAGCTGAGCCAAGCTCCTCACTGGCCACTTCCACCCCCCACCCCTCCTAGCCCAGGCCTCATTGCACATGCTCAGGAAGGCCTCTAGTAGGGATCTGCCTCCTCCTGGCCATGGGGCCTTCAGGCAGAGTCCTCCCCACTGCTGGGAGCCCCAGGCTCTTCATTTGTAAAACAAGGAAGTTGGCCTGGATGAGCTGTGTCCAGCTCTGAACCTGACTCAGTGACCTTTCTTCAGGTTGTGAGCCTCTCCTGGGAAAGCCCAGCCCCTTCCTCCCAGAGCCTTGCTTTAGGATGAGTGCCTGGAGGTATGAGGAAGGTGCTGTTATCACCCCATGGCAGCCCGGAGTGAGCTGACATGGGGTCGCACAGCTTGCTGGCAAGTGTATGAGGCTACATTTGAACATTTGCACTTGGAGTCTTTGGGACCCCAGGCCCAGCTCTCTATCTACTGTGGGTGTGACCCCCTCACTACAACCAGAGCCCATTTGATTCTTAATTTAGCTATAGAGGTGGGTGGGGCCCAGAGAGGTTGGGTAGCACAGGTAGCCAATAGCAGGCCTGGGATTGAATGTACCCCAAATCTTCATCAGATCCAGCTCTTCTCTAGGTACAGTCACTTCTGTGTAGCTGGAGCCAAGGCCCAAGGCGCAGCCTGGGACACTCCGCCAAATCAATGCCTCTTCCTAGTCGGAGATCAGTGTGCCGGCTCAGCCCGGGTGCAGGGAGGTGATCCCCTCAGGCTTCAGGTCATCATCCCCATCCAGACGTCTTGCCTGTCCTGGGCTTCCCCATGCTGACATGCCACTTCCGAACCACCTGATGCAGCTGACCCTGACTCAGCCTGTGAGCTGCCCTTACCTGTTTCAGGCTCTCTTTGGTGCCTGAGGTCACTTTGTGGTAGATGAGAGAGCTGATGTGGCCAGCCAGGCGGTCTAGTGGCAGGGTTAGGAGTCAGGTGGTACCTAGAGTTAAGGGATAGTCCCCAATGAGGATGAAGGTCAGTCTGTAGGTGAGGGTAGGACTCCAGGGTGGTCAGGTTAGGGCTCGATCTCGAGCGCAGGTTGGAGGAGGGCCTTGGCCTTCCTTGGTCAGGGTCAGTGGCAGCATGTGCCTGAAAAGAACTTTTTCACTACGGCTCAAACTGTCAATCCCAGTTACCTACTGGGAAACAGGGCAGCCACAGCCCTTCTCTTAAGGTCAGAGACCCTAGTTTCCTGCATGGATAGACCTGTCACAAAGAAGGGACATGGGTTGGGCGCCCAGGGGGCACTGGCTCAGAAATTGTGTGTGTGGGTGTTCCCGTAAGCTCCTGGGTGTGCTGCCTGGGTGAGGGCACTGCGGATTGGTTACCCTGCAGCCTGGGCTGTGCCCAGGGCTCTACTGCCTGCAGGAACAGCTGAGCGGAGGAGGAGGAGGAGGAGGAGGAAGAAGTGGGGAGTGAGGAGGGAAGGAGGGAGGGCGGGCCAAGAGGGCTGGCCACAGGCGGTGGGGGGGGGGGGAAGCACGGGAGGGGGCCAGACGTCCAGCCTAGCCCGTCCCAGTGCAGACCGCAGGCACTGCTAGCCCCAGTCAAGACAGGTGAGGCGCTACAAGGTGGGGATGGTGCCACAGGTAGGTGCCTCGGGGAGGGGCGTGAGGATCAGAGTCCTAGACCACCAACCCCCTTCCCTCCTCAGTTTGGCCCTGGTGGGCTGTGGTCAGGAATGCTGGTTCTCATGGGCCAAGGGTAGGAGAAGGCTGGGGCTCTTGGGGGGCGGGGATGGGTACGGACCGCCATGGGGCCTGGAGGGGGCTGCTGCTTCAGGGGTTGCCCCAGACGGCCTGGGATCTGCTTGACTGCCCCCCAATCCCACCCCCACCTCCTGCTCCGTCCTCCATGGGCTCGTCTCTTGCCTGTGGCCGTGGCCCCCCGCTCCCTGAAGGGAGAAAGGGAGGTGTGTGAAACATTAACTGGGCAAGAGGCAGGTAGAGGCCGGCATCCGGCTGTCCCTGTAGAAAGGCATGAGGCGTGTGCCTGCGGGGGAGTCGTAGAGCAGAGAAGTAGCCGGGACCCGGGGGGACCCTGGTGGAGGAGCAGGAAGGGGACGAGGGCGGGGGATACGAAGCAACCTTTGCATCCTTGTCGCCTGCGTATCCCGAGAGTAGAGGCATTCTTCCCCTCTCCAGCACCCCCGCCCCACCCCCCCGCTCCTCCAGCAGGTGGCTGGGCCTCTCCTCCCCAGCTCGTGAACGTTCCCCGAGGGAGTCCGTGGGGAGAGAAGGACTAGAGTTCGAGGTTAAGGTCCGTCGGGGGTGGGAGGGGGGCGAAACTGGAGTAGAGTCAGCCCACTGAGCCTCCCGACCACGCTCCGGGCAGTCAGGACAGCCAGTTTGTGGGAGGTTTTGAAGCCCCTCTCCTCCTGACTCCGTCTCTTTCCTTGCCACACCCCAGGGGCTTTAAGGGTGCAGAGGAAGGGGAGGGGGACTGAAGCCGGGAGAGGGAGGAGGAGGAAATCACCGGCCTTCTCCTCAGTCTTAGAAAACTTCCTGGGGCGTGGGGCGGGGTGGGGGGAGGAGACGGCACACGCAAAGGAGGAGGAAGGGGTACTCTTGACCAGAGGGGAATCGAGATGAATGAAGAGGGTATCGGGGGTGGGGTGAGAGACGATGCACCAGGCAGAGGTTTGGGCAAGGGGAGGAAAAGCTGGTTCCTCCTTTCCTCCATAGGAAATGGATGGAAAGGGGCGTGGCCCAAACCGCGGCCCTCCCCGAAGCCCACCTGAGCTCTGGGTAACTCCCACTGTGCTTCCCAGAGTCCGGCAACATCCCCGCCAGTTGGCCTCCGCCTCTCCCCACTGTCCCAAGAGAGCACCTGCCGAACCTCGCCTCGGTCTGGGTGGGCTGTCCTTTCCTGACTCTGGCCAGCCTGGGCTGGGATTCCCCAGCCTACAGGCTAAGCAGCCAGGCACGGGAGGGAGAGCTGGAGTGGGAGGGGGGCGTATGAGATAGAGAACAGGGGTCGGAGGGAGCTGCCAGGCAAGGAAGTAGAATGGGGGTGAGAAGTAGAGGGAAGAGGGCAGACTGACAAGCAGTCAGGCAGCCAGGGAGGCAGACAGAGAGTTCATGTCTGCTGCTCTGCCAAACCTGCCTCTGCCAGGGGAGACTAAGGGACTGCTAGGAGGTAGTTGTCTGTAGGGCCTGGTGGCATTGGTTTGCCAAGCCTGCCCCTCTTGGTAGATCTTGGTTACCATTTGCCAAGCTTGGTGGCATTGGTTTGTCTGTCTTCTAGAACTTGGTTGTTGTTTGCAAAGCTTGGTGGCACTGGTTTGCAGAGCCCATCCCCCTCAATAGATCTTGGTTACTGTTTGCTGAGCCTGGTGGCACTGGTTTGCAGAGCCCATTCCCTTCAGTAGGTATTGGTTACTGTCTTCCAAGCTTGGTGGCACTGGTTTGCTGAACCCTTCCCTCTCCGTAGATCTTGGTTGATCCTAGGCCTATAACAGGATGTGCCCCTGTGTGCATATTGTCGTTTTGAGCGATCGCTTTGCAGCTTTAAGAGGGTCTAACAGCTTCTGCCCAATGAGCCTTCCCTGTGCCCTCCCACCAATCCACTGCTGCCTCTGATCCAAGGTATGCCTGCTGCCCCAGGGCATCCCCAGCTCTGTCTTTCTTTAATGTGGCTCTTCAGAGGATTCTGAAGGGGAGGGGCTTAGGTTGGGTAGGGGCACCAGAGAGAAGGCATAGGGATGTGATGGGGCAGTGATGGGGCCAGGTGGCACCACGGCCTAGGGAATGACTATTGGGCCTGTGAGGATACTGGGCAAAGAACCAATGAGAAGATCTAACCTGATCTTGCCTTGGTTTGCTTTGCCAAGGCTGAGTCAGCCTGGCCTAGGACAGGGCAGGTACCCCTCTGCCCGATAAGAAGCCATTTGGGAACAGAGCCAGGTCACTCATTACAAGATTGTCCTCAAGGCTCTCCAGGGGCCCTGGAGAAGCTGAAATTCCTGAAACCTGGCCCGAGCCCATTCCCCCAACCCTTCTCCTCGAGGAGAGATAGAAGCGGTCCCAGAGAGGGGAGCTAACCTAGGCCCTGAAGACCCCTGGTGTGGAAGCAGAGATATGGCCCCTTTTCATAGGCTGGGAGCAGGGAGGTGAAGCTCCCCAGGGGAAGGAAGCCAGGTGGCCTAGTGGGCATGAAAAGAGCCTTCCCTCATGGAAGTTAGAGAGGCCCTGGCATCCAGTCCTGACCCTGTCACCTGTGTGGCCTGAGGCGAGTCCTCAGATAAGGCCCAGGGCTAAGATCCCTCTGGGCCTCATCTCCCACCACCTTTTTTGCCCTTTGTGACTTCAGTCAGACCCAGATTCCACAAACATTAGCTTAGTCGTCAGCTCTGGGCCACAGGGCCCTGGGGGAGGTCCAAAGATTAGGTCAGACAGAGTCCCAGCCCTCATGAAGGGAACAGCACCGGAGTAGCAGATTGTAACCATGATGCCCAGGGAAAGCATCAGAGCAGGAGCAAAGTGCCATGTTGGGGAAGGGGCCGGAAGAGGGTGCCATCAGCAGGGGAATCCAGGAAGGCTTCCTAAAAGAGGGCGCATTCCACATGGGTGGAGGTGGGGTGGGGATTCATCACGTGCTGGAGGGAGGGACCTGTATGAACTGTGGCATTGATGTAGGGGAAATGTTGGGGTCGAGGGGAGAGTGGCTGGGAGCCTCGCTTGGGAGAGCAAGGAGGGGAGGTGTGAGAATTGAGCCTGGAGATATAGACTGTTACCAGATCGTGCAGGGCAGGAAAGGTCAGGCTAAGGAGTGTGGGACGCCGCTCGGGAGGAAATGGAAAGGGAGATCTAGGGCATCTAGGGAGCCAGCCTTCGGGTCTGTGCTGATATGCAGGGGAGGGGGAGAAAGGCCAAGGCCATCCAGCAAGGCAGGGAGGAGGGCCTGTTCCAGAACACCAGTGCCTCTGCCCCAAGCCTCCTCCAACATCTTCTGAGGCTTCCCTCTGCCCTTATGGCCACCTAACCTAATGCCCCCTTCTGCCCCACCTGGATTTCCTGGGCATTTCTTGTTGTGTTTTTAAAGATTCCAAACTTAGCAGACATCAAGAAAAAGGAAAATTTCCATATGTAAAGTAGACCAGAGGAAGAGGACGGCATATGGAATCAGGAATTTCTCCTAAGTACAAGCATCTAAGTACGTAATAAATTTGACATGTAACTTCCAAGCTGTCCTGCTTATTTGTCTTTCCTTCTGTTCTCTTCTGTGGATTTAAAAAAAAAATCTTCAATAATCCTTTTTTGGCAACTGATTACTACTCTCTTACCGGTGACTAAAAAACAAAAATCCAGCAAAACAAATTCCCCAATTGGCTGCTGAAAACAGAAGCCTCCTCTTGCACCTTGAGTCCGCTGCTCCACCTGCGGGGGGGGGGCAGGGGAGGGGGCGGCGCAGCGCATGTTTCACTGTCCTCTGGGCTTAGGGTTGGTCCCTGAGCAGAATTCTTAAGTCTTTACAACACGGCTATTACCCTAGCCATTGTTCTCTTGGTTCTGCTCACTGGACTCTGCATCAGTTCATACAAGTCTTCTCAGGTTTCTCTGAAATCTTCCCCTTCATTATTTCTTATGGAACAGTAACATTCTATGACATTCACAGTCGTGTTGGTTCAACCATTCCCCAAGGGATAACGACTTACACTGAGTTTTCAGTTCTTTGCTGTAACAAAGATAGCCTGCCACAAGTCTCTCCCTATTCTGATTCATCTTCCACTCAGCTGCCAGTGACCTTCCTAAAACTCACGTCTGACCATGTCGCTGCCAGTCTCCTCCAGGATCAGATACAAAATCCTATGCTTGGCATTCAAAGCCCTTCAGAACCTAGGACCTTCTACCTATCCAGTCTTTCTGTCCATCACATACTCTTCTATCCAGGGCCCTGGCCTCCTGGCTGGTTCATGAACAAGACTCTCTGTCTCTCAGTTCTGGGCATTTTCTCTGGCTGTTCCCTATGCCTGCAACACTCTGCCTCCACTCCTCACCTCCATGGCTTCTTTTAAGTCCCAGTTAAAATCCCATCTTCTGCAGAAACCCTTCCCCAATCCTCTTGATTCCAGTGTCTTCATCCTGTTAGTTACCTCCAATATGTCCTGTATATAGTTTGTGTATACATACGTATTTGCCTGTTGTTTCCTCCATTAGACTGGAAGCTCCTTGAGGGCAGGGACTGTTTTTCACCTTTCTGTGTTCTCAGCACATAGTAGATGCTTAATGTTTGTTGACTGACAGAGAGACTATACATAATTTTTTTGTCTTTTCCTTCTCTCTCTTTTTTTGGTGGGGGGGAGGCGAGGCAATTGGGGTTAAGGGACTTGCCCAAGGTCATACAGCTAGTAAGTGTCAAGTGTCCGAGGCCCAATTTGAACTCGGGTCTTCCTGACTCCAGGGCCGGTGCTTTCTTTGATCTCTTTCAGGTTTATATCTAGGATTGGCATCTTTAGCTCAAAAGGTAGGCAGAGCTCAGTGACTTTTGGGGCATGCTTTCCAATTGCTTTTTGGAATGTTTGGGCCAATTCGCAGGTCCACCAATAATGCACCAGTGTGTCTGTTTGCCCCTAGCCCCTCCACGTGCTGTCATTTTCAGTTTTTGTCATCTTTGGCAATCTCATGAGTGAGAGGTAGAATCTCGGGGTTACTTTACTTTTAATTTTTCTAATTTTTAGTGGTTTTGAGCATTTTTTCATTTGGTTGTTGAGAGCTTGGCTTTCTTCCTTTGAGAACCACCTCTTCACATCTTGTGACCATTGGCCTATTGAGGAATGACTCTTATTCTGATGTATCTGAATCAGTTCCTTACATGTCTGGGTTATTAAAGGCCGCCCCTTCCATCGGTCACTTCCAGAACGACATCTCTGTGAGGAACCAGCGCAGCTTTCTTGGCCTCATGTCTTCTTATGATGTCTTCTCTCCAGGAACTCTGGGGTGGGGGTGGGGAGAGCTGCCTTACCCAGAAATTTCAGGTCTCAGAAGATTGCCCCGGGGCTCTGGGGCTGGTTTATGAATCGGAAGCCTCCTCAGGCCAAGGTCTTCCTGGCTCCAAGGTCAGCCCTCTACAAATGAGGCCGCAGCCAAAGCCCTGCTGCCTCTGATTCTCCACTGTTCTGCACCATAGTAGGTGCTTTCCAAGCATTTGTTACTCTGAGTCTGTTGTTACATTTGACGCTCTGGGAGGTGATGCCGGCTTATTGCCTTCTTCTGTCAGCCCATCCCTCCCTGTCTGCTGGCTCCTGCAAACATGCTTGGAGCTTCCCCTGGCCTCAGAAACCCTCCCTCAGCCCACCCATCCCCATTGGCCGACACCCCCTATCCCTCCTCCCTCTTGTGGCCAAACTCCCTGAGAAGGTCGTCTGCGCAGCCGCCTCCACTGGCTTTTATCATTTCTGACTGAAACTCCTCTTTCCAAAGATGCCAATCATCTCTTAACGGCCAGATCTCATGGCATTTTCTCGTCCTTTGACCTCTGGGGCCGTCTGGCTCCCTCTCCTCCTTGACCCTCTCTCCTCTCTAGGCTTTCCTGACCTTCCTTTCTCCCACTCCCTCACTCCTTCCCAGCCTCCTTTGCTGGCTCTTGCTCTAGAACGTGCCCGCTGCCCGTGGGTGCCCCCCCAGGGCTCTGTCCCAGGCCCCGCTCTCTTCTCCCTCTGTCCGTGGGTGATCCCAGCACTCCCACAGCTACACTGCCTATCTTCTTGCTGTTGACCCTCAGACTGGCCCAGCCTGCCCTGACCTCTCTGGCCATGTCCAGGCTGACATCTCCCACTGGATGTGGTATAGACGTGTCCAAAACTGAGCTCATGGTCTTTCCCCCTCAACCCTCCCTGGCCCCTCCCTTCCCCAGTAGTGTAGAAGTGCCCCCCGCCTCCGTCCAATCTTGTAGTCAGGGCTTCATTTTCCCCTTTGTACATTTTTGTGCCCCCTCGGATTCTGAGTCCTGTGGCAGGGGAGGGAGGCTCTGGGTAGGGATGCCCGTCTCTCCCCCTACCCGTGTCCCCTTCAGGAGTATGGAGACGCCAATGCCATTGGATTCCGTGCTCCGCTCCGGCCCCCAGCCTCAGTCTTATCTTCCTTTCTTCCTGGAGGCCTCCAAGATCTCAGAATCTGACCCCCAGCTCCAGGGCCTGGGGTGGGCAGAGGCTGCAGGGATGCTCATGGCCCTGACTCCCTCCCTCCCGGGGGGCCCTCCCTTGCCTCACTGCCAAGTTCAGAGGCCTCATCCTATCCCTTCCCCCAGGTGAGCACCCCTCTTTCTGTGTATGTCCCAGACAGAGCGGGCGTTTTCCAAAGGGAACTTTGCCTGGGAAGCTAAGAGAAAGTAATGGGGCTAAGTCTGGGGACCCTGGAAGAGACTAGTTCACAGAGTCAGCAGAAGGGCAGGCCAGGCCTGTGCAGCTCTCTGTGATGGGCCTTGTGGTTGGCCTTCCTAGAGCTTGGCACACATCAGCTCACTGGAGCCTTGAGCCCCTTGGGGGTGGGGGAGGAGGCGCTATTATTTATCTTCATTTTGCAGAAGGGGACACAGGCTCATGGAGATAACCCAGCTTTTACAAGGTCATGCCGCTGGTCAGAAATGGGGGCAGGGCCCCTTTGGCCAGGGCGCTGTCTGCAGTGCCGTCCTATGATTGATGAGCCCGCCATAACTCTGCTCCATTAAGGTGCCATGCAGAGGCGGCATGGCTGGAGCCAGGAGGGAGGGTCTGGACCATTAGTGCCAGAGAGGAGGGATTCTCTAGGAGCAGAGGGGAAGGTGTTCCTTATCACCTTCTCCAAGGGTCTCTCCCCGACAAAGACAAGCTCTCCCAACTGGAGGCTAACCTGGAATCCTCAGGCTGCCCTAGGATCCCATGAAGGGCACAGGTCTGAAGGGGAGAGCAAGGAGACTGTGGAAGCTTCAGGCTCAACCAGGGCCCCTCTGCCCATCAGCTGTGGAATGGGAGGGCAGCCAGAGGGTGGCGTGTGAGGCCAGCCCCACAGGGGAAGGTGGAGGCCTTCTGGAGCTCCTCACCTCACTGCCCTCTCTGGCAGTGCCCTCTCTAGCAGTGCCCTCTCTTTCCTCTGGGAGAACTCCCATTTTGTTCTTCGGGGGCTGTTGTGGCTGAAAAGGCCCACGTATGACCCGGCCTTCCCCACCCTGACCCCCAGCCAGGCTTTGCAGAGCCCGGGCTTGCTCCGGGTGCTGGACTGTGCTGGCTGCAGACTCCTAGGCAAGGCCATCTGCTCCTTCAGAGGGCCAGAGTGCCTGGTGGCCCTTTGCCAGGTCTGTCTGGGATCTGGGGATGTTTGCAAAGCCTTCCTGTTGCCAGCTGCTCTCTACAGTCTCCCTCCGTTTGTTCCATTTCATTCGTTTCTTCATTCACCCAACATGCAGTGAGTGCCTTCTGCTCTCCAAGCCCACGGCCATTTCGAGAGCCTGACCGCGGACAGGGAATTCATCTCTGCTGGCACACAGGATCGGGTGCACTGCTGATGGCCCCAGGAGGCAGCCATTGGGGGCCAGCCCAGTCATCTCCCTGACCTCTGCCCAAATGGACAAATGACCTCTGACATCCCTTCCAGATTCCAATCTAGGCTCCAAATTTCCCATCCCCCCTCCCACACCACCCTTCTTGTGTTTTCAGCCCAAACCCAGAAGGATGGACGTGGACAGTGACCTCTCCTCCGTCAACAAGTTGCAGGGTCTGCACATCTGGGCCGTCGAGGTGAGAGGCAAGGGACCCAGACAGGGAGGGGACTGTGAGGAGCAAGGCACTGAGGAGGGGCGGGGCAGACCCTGAGGCCTGGGCTGGGGGGGGGGGGGGTTGCGGCGGGGTCCACACCAGCCTATCACTGCCTTCTCTAGAAAATGAAGATGGTCCCTGTCCCCGAGAAGGCCTATGGGAGTTTCTTTGAAGGCGACTGCTACATCATCCTTCATGTAAGTGGTTCTGGAGTCTGGCTCCCAGCTGGCTGTGTCCACTAGAGCCCGGGCACTGGGGGAGGAGGCAGCTGGAGAGAGGCGGCCAGGGTCCAGGCTCTCCCCAACCCCATCCCACCCCAAGCGGCAGGCATGCCGGTGCCCTGGACTGTACGGGTCTGAACCTCATTTCCCATTCCCTCGCCCCAAACCTGGCAACATCACTCCTTCTGTCTGGGGCACCATGAGGGCTGGCTTTAGAGTCAGAGGACCTGAGCTAGAATCCCACCATGTATTGCCTATGTGACCTTGGACAAATCCCTCAGCCTCTCTGGGCCTCAGACTTTTCATTTGTAATACATTTCCTCTGCCATCTCCTCTGGCTCTCAGTCTGTGGGTCCAAGTTCCAGTCTCTGGGGTCCTTTTTTCCTCTTCTGTCTCCCTCACTTCCTCTTATCCAGTCCATCTCCAAGATCAGCAGCCTCTCTCAAACCTGCCTCCCCTGCGATCCCACTGCCCCCTCCCAGCCAAGGCCTTCCCTGCCTGCCTGGACCAAGGCAAGGCTGCCTGCCTCTTCTCTTTGACCCTCCCAGTCTTCCTAGCCCTCCCTGGCCACCCACCTGGACCAAGGCAGGGCTGCCCACCTCTCTGTTCTGCCCCTCCCAGCCCTCCCATGGAGCTCAGCATCATCTCCTTTAAGCACCAATCGGCCTTGGCTCTGCCCTGCTCTAAGTTGGAAATTGTTCCCCAGAACCTCCCCAATGAGATCCAAGCTGCTTGGCCTGGTATCCAAGGCCCAGTTTTCACTCCAGCTGGTGCCCTTCCCACTCTGGAATGGCCCCTGTTCTCTCAACCTCTTAAAAGTGGGCCCATTCAAGGCTCAGCTTAAACACCGCCTCCTCCATGAAACCTGCCCTGATTATCCCTGGGTGAAAATCCAGTCCAATACAACAGACGTTTATTAAGTGCCTACTATGTGCCTGAGGCAAGGCTGTGTGCTAGGGACACCAGGGCAAAAATGAAACAGGTATGGCCTTCGAGGACCTTACATTTTCCTGGGGGTTGGGAGTCCGGCAGAAGAGAACTCATACCAAGATAAGTAAATACAGGAGAGAGAGAGAGAGAGAGAGAGAGAGAGAGAGAGAGAGAGAGAGAGAGAGAGAGAGAGAGAGAGAGAACTAACAGCTCTCTCTCCTCAGTCTCCTCTTCTGACATGGATGAGGAGACTCGCTGGCCTCTCTGGTCCCTTCCAGCTCTGAACCTAAGATTGCTTGGATCCGCCAAGGGCAGGCAGGGATCAGCAAGGGCTTCCTGTAGGAGGTATCCCAGGAGCTGAGCCTTGAAGGAAGTGGTGGATTCTGAGGGCTGGCTTTGAGGATGGGAGCAGGGGCCAATCTTTGGAAGGCCAAGAGTTGGAGCTGAAGTGTCGCATTCAGGAATGAGGAAAGAGGTTGGTTTGGCTGGAGTGTAGAGACCCAGAGAGGAGCTATATGCATCAAGCAAGCTAGAAACCTGGCTGGCACCAGGGAGTCAGGGAGAGCACTTGAGCTAGGAAGCTGCATGGTCAGGCGTCGGCCTACGTTAGCAGCTGTGTGGAGGAGACCGGACCCAAGAGATGAGAAGCCGGGAATCGTGATGAAGAGCAAGGATCTCTCTCGGGCCTTGCTGGCCTCTGAACAGTGGGCCTCACAAATACAGGCAGAAGGGACCTAGGAAAGCATCTAGCTTCCATTTTATAATGAGGAAGCTGAGGGGGCAGTGACTGGCCCAGGGCCACATGGGCAGTAAGTGGCAGAGCCGGGGTTTGAGCCCAGCTTCCCTGGCTCCAGCTCTGCCTTGCTCCCCTTATGGAGCGCTCCTGAATCATAGGTTACTGCCTTGTATTTTTGTGGTGTATCGCCCCTCCTGGGGTCTGGTGCCTCCCATGTTACCCCAAAGTGAATGGCCAAGGCTCACCATTTGGAGTCCCCCAGGGGTCTCAAGTGGTACAAGGACCCCAGGAGGCCAGAGCCCCAAAAGAGCGGGGTCATGGGCCGGGCCAGCCTGTGCCAAGGAGGTGCCAGGGTTCAGAACCCCAAGTCTCCCTGAGGAACCAGGACCAGGAGGGTCCCTGGGCCCTTCCTCAGTCAAGGTGACTCTTACTGTTCCCTAGAACCTGACCTGGGGGTGGGGGGCCGACCCTTGCTGTTATTTGCCCCAGGCTGTAGCTTAGGACATCCCTGGACCAGTGTCCCTCAGTGTCCTGGCTCTTCCTCTTTCTCTGGGCGCTTGGTCTTATGCCCAGGGGAAGGAAAGGAAGACTGATGGAGGAGAGCCAGCAGGCACCAGGGGGCGCTGCCAAGACCCAGGCTGGGGAAGGAAGGTGGTGCTGTCCCTCCCGCAGAGCAGGGGCCCTTCTTTTGGGCAGGGAACAGGCAGAATGCGGGACTTGGACATGGAAAGATCTGCCCCAGACATCTGAAGGGCCCCCAACCGCCCCGGGCCTCCATTAAATGACCTCCGAGGTCTCTGCCAGGTCTAAATCTCTGGGCCAAGGAGCCTGCAGCATCCTCCAAAGAATGGGCATATTTCTGTGGTCCTTTGTTGCCTGGGGAGTGGGAATGGGGGAGGGGGCTAGCCCTCTGGGGACAGGGGCTGATCAGCTCAGGGAGTAGGAGATGGTTCCTTAGACAGAGGAGTTGGGGAGGGGCTGACGCAGACTTTTCTGCACCCCATTCTGTTCAGGAGAGGAGCCCCCAATTCTACGGCAGCTGGATGAGTCCCCTGACCTGGCCCTGAGACCCTGGCTTTAGCCCAGGTTGTCCCCAGGGCCCTGGATGAGCCCAGATGAGCAGAGGGTTAGGAAGCAGCCTCAGTCACCTGCCCTCTACCTGAGCACCCTGGCTTTGGCCCAGGTTGACCCCCATGGCCCTGACTGAGCCCCAGATGAGCAGAGGGCTAGGAAGCAGCCTTAGCTCCTTGCCCTGGCCCTGAGCCCCCTGGCTTTGGCCCAGGTTGGCTCCCAGGGCCCTGGCTGAACTGGGAATGAGGAAGAGGGATGAAGGAAGGGTGTTCACTGTGGGTCTGTCTCCCAGCCTGGGCTTCTCCATGTCCCCAGAAGGAAAATAGCAGCCGGGGCCTCTCCATAAACCTCCATTACTGGATAGGCAAGGACTCGGCGGTGGATGAGCAAGGGGCAGCGGCGGCCTACACGGCCCAGCTGGACGGCGTGCTGGGGGACATCCCCGTGCAGCACCGCGAGGTCCAGGGCTACGAGTCCGATGTCTTCAAAAGCTACTTCAAGAACGGAATCATGTGAGTGGGACCCTGGGTTGGGCTGGGTGGTGGCCGCTGGCAGGCACTATCTGGGCCAGTATCCCCGTCTGGCTCCATCATCGCCACAATTCTGGGACGTAGATGTTGCTGTGATCTCCATTGCACAGAGAAAGCAGCTAGGGCCCAGGGACTTTGGATGTGGTGTGCCCAGGCCCACAGACAGGAGACAGGGCAGGATTGCCACTAGGGGCTGCTCCCTGCCCCTCAAGCAGATGGTGCTGGAGCCAATGGCCTCCTCCCCACCTGATGCTGCATGCTAATCAAGTGACCCACTGGTGCTTGTGGGACCTCACCCACTCCCTTCCTCCTTAACCCAGTTACAAGAAAGGTGCCCTGGCCTCTGGCTTCAAGCATGTGGAAACCAATATGTACAACATTCAGAGACTCCTGCACATCAAGGGAAAGAAGCCTGTGTCAGCCACAGAGGTGAGGAGGCCCCGGCAGCCCCTAGGGGAGCAGGGAACCCTCCTCCCATCCTTGGGCCCGGCCTTCCCGCTCCAGCCCCCAGTGAATCCTGGGCTGAGCCAACCAGAGAAGGAGGGCCTGGGAGAGGGAAAGAGACGAAGCAGAGCTGGGCCCCACTGGCATTTCCCCGCTCTACCCCAGCACTTGGGCATGTCTTAAAGAGAGTAGCAGCCCAGGGATCCCAGCTTCGCCACTGACAAGTCCCTCTCTTGCCCCAGACCTCAGTTTCTTTATCTGCAAAACAGGTCTAATAAAACCTGCTCTCTGCCCTGCTGCTGGTGGTGGTGGATGTGGGAGGGTCTTCCCAGCTGTGACCAGCCTGAGCCAAATTAACCAAGCAGAGGGGGTAGTGGGCCCTCGGCCCCCGAAGAGAATGGTGTTGATTGCACCCTGGGCATCAGGTGCAGGGATGGGAGCTCCTTACAGGCTCTCCCACCACACACACACACACACACACACACACACACACACACACACACACACACACACACTGAATAGGCCTCTTTAAGGAGTTAAGCAAGGGATGGCCCCTTTAATCAAAACTCAAAAAAAAAAAAGTCAAACTGGGAGGGGAAGACCCTCAGGGCTCCTGGCCAAAAGAGAACCTGGTACCATTCAGTTACCTCCCTCAAAGTGAGAACCTGAAAGACCTTAGCCTGGGAGGGCCAGGGTCTCCCACTGCATCCTGGGCCGTCTCCAGTCATCCTGAGGAATATCTGGTCCATGGACCCAGATGGCTGTGGAGGAGAAAGTGAGGCTGGTGACCTTGCACAGCCCTCCCTCACTCAAATCCAAGCCAACTGCAAGTCACGTCATCATCTCCCTGATGCCGTGGTCCTCTTCAAAATAAAAGACAAACACAACAACAACACACTGGAGTGGAGCAGAGGCCAACATTCATCCCCTTGGGGATGGAGGCAGAAGTGGGGTCCACAATGGGAGGACCATTGCAGGGGCCAAAGGAACAGGTCTTATGGGGATCCAGTAGATGTATAGGGGAGGATGTTCTCCTCACTTGGGAGACACATTCCTTAAACACACACACACACACACAAACAAACACACACACACACACACACACGTCATATACAACCACAGTAACACAGAAGTGCACAGTCACCCAGACCCCTAGACCACTGCTCACAACGACACAATCATCCATACTAGTACGTGACCAAACAAAATCCCTTACACAAATACCTTCTCACAGTAACACAATCCCACATACAAACACCTCACAATAACACACTCTCACATGCACACACTGTCACAAAATCACGCAGATACCCATAGAGTCCCAGACAGACATCTGAACACAGTGCCGCAATCCCACAGAAACATACACAGATACACGCTGAGCACAGTGCCACCATCCCACATTATTTAAACAACCACACACGGATAGACACTGAGCACAGTTCCACCATCCCACGCAACCACACACAGATACACACTGTGTACAGTGCCACAATCTCACACAAACATGCACAGATACACACTGAGCACAGTGCCATCATGCCACAAAAACACACACAGATACACACTGAGCACAGTGCCACCATCCCACACAAACACACATAAAGACACGTGGAGCACAGTGCCACCATCCCACACAATCATACACAAATACACACTGTGTACAGTGTCACAATCTCACAGAAACACACACAGATACACACTGTGCATAGTGCCACCATACCACACAAACACAGATACACACTGAGCAAAGTGCCACCATCCTACACAACCACACACAGATAGACAGTGAGCACAGTGCCACCATCCCACACAACCACACACAGACAGTGAGCACAG
>CM053624.1:375450455-375490423 GCA_028646595.1 Phalanger gymnotis | reverse complement strand
CCCAACCACACACAGATACACACTGAACACAGTGAGAGGGAGCCCCAGTCACCAAGCCCCACAGCTCCATTCACCTCTCCTGGAGAGAGACCTCAGAGATAGTGGAGACAGTAGAGTGAATGTTCTTGCAGCCAGTGGGACCATCCGAAGATTCGAGGTAAAGGGCTGGTGGACTTCCTGTTGTCGGTGGGGATGGGCAGGCGGATGCTTTCGTCTTACACCTCCTCCTCCCTTCCCCACCCTGCCCTCCCCAGGTGGACTTGTCCTGGGACAGCTTCAACAAAGGAGACGTCTTCCTCCTGGACCTGGGGAAGGTGCTGATTCAGTGGAATGGTCCTGAAGCCAACTTGTCCAAGAAATCTCGGGTCAGTGTCCCAAGCTGGGGGGCCCGGGCCTGTGCTCACCACCCTGGGAGGGCAGCGGGAGCAGGGGAAGGAGGCCCTCACGGAGCCTGGTAGCTGCTTAGGGCCAGAGTCTCAAGCACAGGCAGGAAAAGCGGCTTTGGCCTGCCCCTCCCCCTGGCCTGGGTGGGCGGTGGGGGAGGCTGACCCATTTGGCTGAGAGCTTGCTGGTCACCAGGGAGGCCTCTCTCATTCCTTCTCTGCCCCTCCTCTCCAGACTGATCTTGGGAGCTTCCTCCCCTTCAAGTCTGCCTGCTGTGTCCCTAGTGACCCCACATCACCTGGATACAGATGTCCAGGGGCAGCGTGAGCTAGCGCTCCATCCCCAGGAGCGATCTGGCCCCTGTCTGGCCTGGCTCCCGTCTCCAACAAGCCCAAAGCTGAAGCAGGAAGATTTGGGGAGTGGAACCCTAGGACAGATGGTGGGGGCGGGGGGCCTTCTGGGGCTGGCGGAAGGTGCCGTCTCTTCAAGTCCACCCCGGTCTGTGGCCCGGCAGGGACTGGCCTTGACCCGGCATATCCGAGATGAGGAGCGGGGCGGCCGTGCCCAGATCGGAGTGGTAGATGAGGATCACAGCTCCGCCGACCTGCTGCAGATCATGGAGACGGTGCTGGGACCGCGGTCTGCCTCGCTCCGGGATGCCGTCCCCGAGGAGAAGGTCGACGAGCTCCAGAAGGCCAACCTCCGGCTGTACCAGTGAGTGGGTGCCCCAGGAGGCGCTACCGCTCTCGTGGCAGGGTCGCGTGCTCTGGAGTTGGAAAACACCTTAGGTGTCATGTTGTATGACCCCTGTCTATATTGACGAGGAAGCTGAGGCCCAGGCAGAGAAGGCCTTGCTCCAGGTTCCCCAACACTTTGCTCCTCTGATTTGAGACGTTGCTTCCCCAAAGCCCCTTTGATCATTCACAGTGGCTTTTTGAGGAAGAGGAGAGACCCCTGGGAGCTGACCTCTAGCCCTCCCCCAGGAAAATCAAAAGGTGCAAAAAGGCAGGGCCAGGAGCAAATCTCATTGACTGGCAGGATGACAGAACCAAAAGGAATGATTGAGATGGGGTAGCCCAATCACCCTGTTTTAAAAGAGAGGACATGGAGACCCAGAGACAGGGAGGGATGTTTCTGGGGGAGAGCCAAGACTAGAACCCAGGGCTCCGGGCCCTGTGGTTCAGATTCTTTCTGTGAAAGTCAGCTCCTTCCAGAGGATGAAGACTTTAGCGGGGTTAGGGGACACACAGGTAGTAACAGAGCCAGGCCTTATGAGGAAAAGAAGGGTGGATCCTGATGAGAGAAGAGGGAGGAGGAGAGAGGAAGGATGGGGAGAGGTTGGGGGGTGGCACTCACCCAGGCCTGCCTCCCCCAGCCTTTATGAAAAGGATGAAGACTTGGTGGTCCAGGAGATTGCCACCCAGCCACTGACTCAGGACCTCTTACAGCACGAGGTGAGCCATAGCATGGGAAGATGCTCCTGCTGGGAGGCAGGCCTGATGCCAGGAGCCTGGTACCGAGGGAGGCTTTGAGGGAGGGTCTTGGCACCAGGGCCAGCAGGAACCTTCAATGGGGACACTGAGGCACAGAAACATGCCCTGTACCCAGGGCCACATTACCCCAACCCCCACCCCACCAAGTCCTGATCCTTAGGCTCCAGTCCAGTTCATCTCCACAGTGCCATTCTGCAAACCAGATGCCCATCATCCAGGTAGTCCGTCCCTCCAACCTCACAGGCATTGGTTTCCTCATCTGGAAAATGTACGGTCAAACCCTGACCAGGCTTGGTTCCCAGCATGGTTGGGCAACCCTGAAGCTTGGTCTTTCCTGGTCATTCTTCTTCTAGGACTGTCACATCCTAGACCAAGGCGGCTTCAAGATCTACGTGTGGCGGGGCTGTGGCTCCAGCAAGGAGGAGAAGAAGGCAGCTTTCAGCCGGGCAGTGGTGAGGGCCTGAAGGGGCTTTCCCTGGGAGTCCCCCAGCAGATGTGGGGGACACAGCCTCCACTTCATGAGAGGCCCCCTCCAGCATAGGAGACACACCCCCTCCAGTGTAGAAGCTACCTCCTTACAGTGGAGGAGATGCCCCCTCTACTGTAGGAGCTATCCCCTCTAGCGCAGGAGACATCCCTCTCCAGTGTAGAAAGTGCCCCCTCCAGTGGAGGAGCAGCCCCTTACCCCAGATCTAGGGCAACCCTGCTCAAATGGGAGGGGTGCTGGGGTGAATACCCTGTCCTTCAGAGAGAAGTAGCTGAGTATTTGGAAGGAAGTTGTGAGAGGAACAGCTGGGTTGGTCAGGTCGGAGGCTTCATTGATGCTACAGGGCTGCTGTGGCAGCATGCCTGGGAAGGGGCCGATCTGAGGCAGGGGCCCACACGGGGCTTCAGGGTATGTACGGGAGGATGAGGAGCAGGTCCCTCTCCCTCAGGCCCCACATTCCACATTCATACACATCCTTCCCACTTCCCCACCAGGGATTTATCCAGGCCAAGGGCTACCCAGCCACCACCAATGTGGAGGTGGTCAATGATGGTTTCGAGTCTGCCATGTTCAAGCAGCTATTTCAGCAATGGATAGAGAAGGACCAGACTGAAGGGCCGGGCTGGGCTCACAACCTGGGCAAGACTGGTGAGGGAGGCTGGGCTGGGGTGGGGAGGGGAGGGCCTGGGGTTGGGGTGGGGAGGGCCCAGGGCTATGGTCCAGAGGGTACCTTGGCCTGAGAGCCACGTTCCTTGGCCTCCATTCTCCAGCCAAAGTGGAGCCCATGAAGTTCGACGTGACCCAGCTGCATGGCCAGCCGGAGCTGGCTGCCAAGCAGAGGATGGTGGATGACGGTTCAGGGAAGATGGAGGTGAGAGGGAAGAGGGGGGCAGGGGAGCCTCAGGAGCCAGCCTTCTCCTCTCCCAGGTGGGCAGAGCACACCCAAAGCAGCTACTCCCCTTGGGCCATGCCAGGCGGTCAGCCGTCACTCCCTACGATTACCCCAACATGGAGGGGAAAGAGATCAGCCTAACTCCAAAGCTGGCTTGTGTTTGCTTTGGGAACCAGCATGGGCCTGCCCTGAGCAATGAGAGGGTCTGAGACCAAAGCCTGGGAGAACACAGGGCTGGTCGGGGAGCCTCACACTCACCGTCCAGGAGCAGCCCAGGACGCTAAGGCATCAGGGGGAGAGGCCAGAGACCCTGGGGACAGGTTAGGCTGCTGGGGGAGGGCTGAGCCCACATCCCTGACTGGGAGGCATTTGGAACAGAAAGAGTCGTCGCTGCTCTCAAGATGTTGGGGGAGACAGAGGCAGAACACCAAGCAGGGACATGAGCTGAGGCCTCCCAAGTGAAAAGCCCTTGGGTTCCCTTGGACTCAGGAGTGTCTGAGTGTACCTGGTGCTGGGGAAGGGCAGGGATGAAGGCAGAGAGGTCACCCCAATTTTAAACTATGAGCAGGGATCATCACTGTGGTTCAGTAAATGCAGGAGAAATGTCACCTTCACACTCTGGCCAGATAAAGGGACAAGGCCAAGAGAAAGCAGGTGAGGACAAGAGAGACATGGGGAGGCAGAGAGCTGAAAAGGACCCGAGAGGTGCCCCCAGTCTAACTGCCTCCTCTGATCCATTATTAAACAGAGGGCCCCAAGAAGGAGAGTGCCCCAAGAGAGGATGTGCTCAAGAAGGGGTATGCTCCAAAAGGGGATGTGCCCCAAGAGAGGGTGTGCCATGCCCCAGCTCACTCAGAGAGCTCACAGCAGAGTCAGAATTGGCCCCCATCTCAGCGCCGCTGCTCGCTGCTAATCCAGACCAGCTGCTCTTCAGAAAGACAGCAGGAACTAGGGTCCAAATAGGTGTGGCCGTGGGAGGCCATGCTCGGTGGTTCTTCACCTATGGCCTCTGCCCTCAGCGGGCTGCCAGGCTTCTGCATCAGAGCCGGCATGTGTGTTGGCATCCGTTCAGTCACAGGATCCTCCTAATAACCCTGGGAAGTTGGGACTATTATTACTGCCTTTTAACAGATGAGGAAACCGAGTCTCGGAGAGGTGACTTCTTTACCCAGGGCCATACAGCTAATAAGTGTGGGGGCAGGATTCGAACCCAGGTCTTCTCAGATCACCTCCTGGCATCTGACTGTCCAGTGGTAGCCCAGTACCCTGCCAATTGTCATAGTAATTGCTCTAGTTTCTTCGGGGCAGGGGGCATGGCTGGTGGAAAGGCCTGGAGCTGGGAGCTCAGGGTCTTATTCACAGAACAGGCAGGAGGCCTATATCACTGGAGCCCAGAGTGTGTGAGGAATGAGATGGAAGGAGACTAGAAAAGGGGACTGGGGGGCTGGGGGAGAGGGAGCTACGAAGGGCTTGAGGCGTCGGAGGTGGTTACCTTTGATCCCGGCAGTCCAAGGGAGCTCCTGGAGCTTGTTGAATGGGGGAGGGGGTGACGTGGTGGGAGAGCCCTGGGACAGCCGGCAGGGACCCCAGCAGACTGTTGTCTAGGGAGGTGCTGAGGGCTTGCCTCAGGGTGGGGGCTGTGGCAGAGAAGAGAAGGGCGTGTCTACGAAGGGAAAATCGACAGGCTGTGGCTTTGGCAATAGATTGGATGTGGGTGGGGGGATCAAGACAAGGATGCCATCTACATCCTCATGAGCTTGGGGGCCTGGGGGATGGTGGGGGCGGTTAGGAAAGGGGAGAGCATGGCGGGAAAGAGAATGAGTCCAGTTTGGACACATCTAGTTTAAGGGCCCACAGGGCATCCGTTCTGAGGTATCCAGTAGGCATTTGGAGATGAGAGACTGGAGGTTAGCAGAGAGGCTAGGGCTGGCAAAGCAGACTCAAGAGTCATCGGCATAGAGATGAGAATGGAGCCCATGTGAGCTGATGAGACCACCCAGTGACATGGTAGAGAGAGAACAGAGAAAGGGGCCCAGGACAGAGCCCTGTGAGACACCCACCATCATCGGGAATCGTCTGGATGCAGATCCAGCCAAGAAGATTGGGAAGGAGTGGTCAGAGATGTGGGGGGAGAACTGGGAGACAGAGACAGAAATGACAGAGAGAGGAGAGAGACACAGACAGACAGGAAAAGAGAGAGAGAGAGATGGGAGAGAGGGAGAGGGAGGGGGGAGGGAGAGAGAGATCAAGAGAGAGAGAGACAGAGAGAAAGACAGACAGAGAGCAAGGGAGAGAGAGCAAGAGAGAGAAAGAGAGAGAGAGAGAGAGAGAGCAAAAGAGAGTGAAAGAGCAAGAGATAGAATGAGAGAAAGAGAGTGAGAGAAAGAGAGCGAGAGAGAGAGAGACAGAGAGAAAGACAGAGAGCAAGGGAGAGAGAAAGAGCAAGAGAGAGAGCAAGAAAGAGAAAGAGAGAGCAAGCAAGAGAAAGAAAGAGCGAGAGAGAGAAAGAGAGTGAGAGAGAGAAAGAGAGAGCAAAAGAGAGTGAAAGAGCAAGAGAGAGAAAGAGAGTGAGAGAAAGAGAGAGAGAGAGAGTGAGACAGAGAGAGAGAAAGACAGAGAGCAAGGGAGAGAGAGAAAGAGCAAGAGAGAGAGCAAGAAAGAGCGAGAGAGAGAGAGTGAGAGAGAGAAAGAGAGAGAGAGAGAGAGAGAGAGAGAATGAGAGAAAGAGAGTGAGAGAAAGAGAGCGAGAGAGAGAGAGAGTGAGACAGAGAGAAAGACAGAGAGCAAGGGAGAGAGAGAAAGAGCAAGAGAGAGAGCAAGAAAGAGAAAGAGAGAGAGAGCAAGCAAGAGAAAGAAAGAGAGAGAGAGAGAAAGAGAGAGCAAAAGAGAGTGAAAGAGCAAGAGAGAGAAAGAGTGAGAGAAAGAGAGCGAGAGAGAGAGAGTGAGACAGAGAGAGAG
Organism: Phalanger gymnotis; assembly: GCA_028646595.1. Classification (NCBI taxonomy): domain Eukaryota; kingdom Metazoa; phylum Chordata; class Mammalia; order Diprotodontia; family Phalangeridae; genus Phalanger; species Phalanger gymnotis. Next base: position 375,484,209 of record CM053624.1, on the reverse strand, counting down.
AAAGACAGAGAGCAAGGGAGAGAGAGAAAGAGCGAGAGAGAGAGCAAGAAAGAGAGAGCGAGCAAGAGAAAGAAAGAGAGAGTGAGAGAGAGAAAGAGAGAGTGAAAGAGCAAGAGAGAGAATGAGAGAGAGTGAGAGAGAGCAAGAGAGAGAGAGAGAAAGAGAGTGAGACAGAGAGAGAGACAGAGAGCAAGGGGGAGAGAGAAAGAGAGTGAGAGAGAGAGAGAGAGAGAGAGAGAGAGAGAGAGAGAGAAAGAGCGAGCAAGAGAAAGAAAGAGTGAGAGAGAGAAAGACAGTGAGAGAAAGAGAGCGCAAAAGAGAGTGAAAGAGCAAGAGAGAGAATGAGAGAAAGAGAGTGAGAGAGAGAGAGAGGCCATGATGTCTGGCAGTGAGGAGAGCTTTGCCCCCTTCAGAGAGGGAAGTTTTGAGTGGCTCCTGAGGGGGAAGCCAGGATACAGAGTTAAGAAGCGAGAAGGGAGACACCAGTGGTGAATGGCCTTCTCCAGGTGTTTGGCCACAGAAGGGAGGAGAGCTATGGGCTGAGGGCAGCAGGGGTGAGTGGGTCCAGTGAGGGGTCTTCTGCGGATGGAGGAGAAGGGACTGCACATAGGCAGTAGGGAAGCAGCCACCGGATGGAGAAATGAAAGCCAAGTGGGAGATGGGGGTTGAGGGAGGGGGGGCGATGTGCTAGAAAGATGGGATCAGTGGGCACGGAGGGGGTGCCTTGGCAAAGAGAAGGCCCCCTCTTCACATGAGGCAGGCATGAGGGAGAAGACATCGGCAGAAGACACCTGCGGGATAGCCAAGGAGTAGGAGGGGCGACATCAGTTTTCTCAATGAAATGAGACGAGGTCCTCAGGGGGTGGGCGGAGGAGGGATGAGAAGGGGCTGCTGTGGGTGGGGGAAGCCGATGAGGGAGGCGCAGAAGGGTTGCCTGGCTGAGACTCCATGGTGGAGCAGGCGTGCCTGGCTGGTGCTTACCAGTACTTGTGAAATCCGCCTCATTGGCCAAGGCTCCTTTTCTTTGCCTGCCTTGCTTGTTCTCGCCGATCCCCACCTCATCCCTGTGGGTTTACGGGGAATGCCTTGTGTATAATATTAGCTCTCAGCTTCAAATACAGACTTTTACAAGTTGTATTAAGGAAATGTCCTTCAATTCATATACTTTGGGGGGGCAGGGTTTGTATCAATGATTGTTGGCCTTCTCTGCTTCTAATGATATGACCCTAGACAGAGCTTGATCTGACCCTCAGGGGCTCCCAAGTCCAGTCCCTCTCATCTTACAGGCAAGAACACTGAGGCCAGAGAAGTAAAACGATTTATCCAAAGTCAATAGGCAGTAAGTGGCAGAGCCAGGATTGGGCTGATCTTTCCACGATCCAACAACTTTATTTTTCTCTTGGTTTCATGACTGACTACACTGAGTTCTCCCCACTTCCCTCTGAGACTGCACTCCATTTATAGTTAATAAGAACAATGCTTGCCAGCCATTATCTCATTCGATCCTTACAACAACCCTGGGAGATAGTTGGAGAAACTGAGGAGGAGGGTAAAGGACCCATCCAAGGTCACAATCTGACGCTGGACTTGAACTTGTCTTCCTGACTCCAAGTACAGCCTCTTGGCCGCCAGTGTGTCCATCCTGTGGATGCCCAGTTAATTAATTGCATGTTGTCTCCCTCATTAAAATATGAGCTCCCTGAGGTCGAGGAACGTATTCGACCTTTTTGTATTCCTAGCATTTATTAGTGTGGTGCCTGTCATACAGTCAGTGCTTAATAAGCACTCACAGATTTGCTGACTTCTTGGTCCTCAGAGGGCATGGTTTATGTATTGCTGCATTTGATTTTCGGATTCTTTTATCGCTGTTTTGGTAGCAATATTCTTCAAAGAGGCAGCTGGATGGAGAGCTGGTCTCCATCAGGAGGACAAATACTGACTGTGAGGCTGCACTCATTCGCTGCAGAGCAGGTGCCCACCTGCAGTGGTGCAGGGAGGTTCCCAACCTGGGACCTTCATTAAACTGAGGAAATCTCAGGTTGGACAAAAAGATTTAATGATATTTGTGTATGATTTTCTTGTTCAGTTTTAGCCTTGTCATTTGCAGTGTCAAAACCATCTTCTCCTCCTAGAAGGGAATGGGTGGCCTGGTCCCATCTCCGCGCAGTCCAGGGCTGGCTTGGGCTTTCGGAGCAGAATTCTCTTTGGACCCCATCCTCGGCTGCGTCCGTTTTGGGGTCAGGCAGCTGCTGGATTTCTCCTTCAGACGGTGGCTTTTTTCTGGTCAGTCTTCGGTCCTCATTTGGGTTAGTTTTGTGAAGTGACCATCCCTTAGATCTGCAGCTCTTCGTTGTTGGCTGAATGATGTACAAGGATGGGATAGGTGTACAAGGATGAGATCGCTCTTTTGGTTTCTTTTGCCATGGTCATGATCCTGCTTTGTCCTTTTCTAATTTTGTTTATTTGAGCTTAAACTCTTTAAAAATTGGAGCTGCTATTTTTTTTATTTATCTAGAGAGATAGGCAGACAGACAAATAAAGCATTTGTTAAGTAAACACAGGGAATACAAATAAAAACAGAAAGGAAGATAGTCCCTGCCCTAAGGCTTCTAATGAGGAAACATGACCCATGCCAGGAGACAGGAGGTGAGCATGGTGTGGAGAGCGTAGGGCTGTGGCATGGAGGCCTGGGTCCAGGCAAGTTAAGGTGAAGACTGGCCTGTCAGAGGCCACAGTGGGGCCCAAGGTTCTGATGGGGTGAGGGAGATGATGGGAATGATCACTGTGCTGCAGGCAGCTTGGTGTGGAACAGTGATGGGAAAAGTCTTCCCCCACCAAAAATAAAAATCTTCATTTTATTTACAAATTTGTGGCCTTTTCATTTTCAGACATATTGATTTGTGTCTCTTTTGGATGTTTCCTTCCTCCTTTTTTCTGCTGGGATCAAACTTTGTTCCTTAGTGAAGTTTTTAAAGCAAGGAGGCAACTCAATTCCTTCCCTTTCCCGTTGCTTAGATTGCCCCACTGCCAGTTCTGGCTGCAGTCCAGAGATTGTGATAAAGGGCACTTGTATTACACTTATCTTTGCTTTAATCATCTGGGCGCTTTAAAGAAAAAATAAATAATGTCCTCTTAGCCCTTTGACTGACGCAGAGCCCATGACTCGCTTTCTTGGATTAGAATCCCTACCTCCCGGCTGATTTGTGACCCAACAGACAATTGCCAGTTTTCATATGCATCTTCCTTGTGTGCTTGCAGGGGAAAGGGGGCTATCTTTTTCCCACCGAGTTCTCTCTATATGACTATTCGTGAATGAATGAAAAAAGCACTTCCTAAGTGCTCTCTATGTGCCAGGCTCTGGGGATACAAAAACTAAAGCAGATAGAAATATGGTGAAAACTGAGCCTAGATATGGCATCTAGGTGGGAGTTCTGGGAACAAAAGGGTCTTAGAGTTAGTATCTTTGCCTTCATATTCTCACTGCCAAGCCCAGTGCCTTGTACCCAGTAGGCATCTAATAGATGTCTGTTGAAGTGAAAGTAATTGAATTCAGACCTATAATTTCCTCTCTCTGTATCTCTTTCCCTCTGCTTCTCTTTGTGTTTCTCTGCCACTGTCTCTTGCTGCATAGTCTGGTAGAAGAGAATTCTAGATGTCCAGTTAGGAGAGACTTGGGTGAAGATCTCTCAAGCGATCTTCAGCTTCTCAAAAACAGAAATGAGTCACCCAGAGCCTCTCCAGTCTGGGCTCCATACTACGTCTGTAAAATGGGCGTGATGGCATTTGTATCTAAAACAGAAAAGGGCAGCTCTCACCCAAGGGCTGTTGAGAGGATCTAAGGAGACTGTGACTTGTGCAAGGAGCTTTGTAGCCTTATCTTTTTGAATTTACCACAGTCTGATAGTGAGGTGTTAGCATATCCTAATACCATTCTCCCTTATTTCCTCTTCTGATCCTTGGAACTGCCAGTTCTGCTGCAGACCTCTTAGGTGCTCATAGATTTTAAAGGGGTAGACTCTCATTTTTGAATTCAGCATAGAAAAATGTCTGTTTATTTCTCTCAGTGCTTTCTGATTTAAATTAGACTTTGTCCCATGTCAATGCATTAGCTTGCTGCGGTTAACAGCAACATCATAACATTTAAACAAACTTTTCAAACTGAGTCTCTGTCAGACTTTCTGGATGGCATATGGTTCCTGTAGACAACATGTTGTAGAAGCCTGTTTTTTCACCCCTTGTCTAATTTTCTTTTTTATCAAAGAGTTTAGTTTATTAATATGTTTCATTACAATGGTTCAGTTTGGCCTTTTTCCCACTATGCTTTCCTAAATTATTGTTTAATTTACCACGACGGAATACCATCTCTCTTACTGTGAGGATCAGTAGCTAACACATGTAACGTGCTTCACACACCTTCAAGTGCTATAGAAGTGGAGTCTGTGCTGCTGGGTTCTAGTCACTAGTTACTCATGTAAACTTCACCAAACCACCTGCGATGATCCTGACGAAGGAAGCCCTGGCCCAGTCTTTATTTCTGGATAGCTCCTTGAGCAAAGATGAGGGCTTGTCGCTCTTTCTCTTTTCCATCTTTCTCTCTCTCTCTCTTTAGTCTGAAACATTTAGTGATTTAGTCAGTCGTGTGCTGGCGAGAGTCTTGAATGCTTTGGGCCGGTGCTTCATCTGATCAGACTAGCGTGAATTGTTTCAAGTCCTTCTGGTTGGGGCTTAGCCTGGCTGGTTTTCAAAGGCCCTTTGGAAGGGCACGTGTCTCTCTGGGAAGATGCTTCCTCTTGATGATTCTGCGTTCAAGGCTCTTGCTTCTTCATTTTGTCCATCAGATTCCAATTAGTAAAATGCTCTCCTGCCCTTGAATCCGTCTTTGGCAATTCCACATTGGATGTGAGCTCCCTCGGGGAGAGGCTTTTGCTTTTTTTTTTTTTTTTTTGGTAATAGTGTGCTTAGCATAGTGCCTGGCACATAGAGTAGGTGCTTAATAAATGTTTGTTAGCTGACTAACTAACACCCAATTGGCGTCCCTCGGGATGACATTCCCTTCCGTCTTCTCGCAGCTAGCCAGTTATTTTTTCTGTTGCTACAGCGTTCCAGTGTAACTGGAACCCTAAGGTTTTCGGGACTGAGTTTCACAGACTCTTTCTGCTTCTCGCTTGCCCCTTGTTTTCAGTCTTTCTTAAATCTTTCTTGGGTGATTTTCTGGAATGGGGTACTTAGAGTTTTCTTCTGAACTTGTCCAGGATGTCAGTAATCTTGAGGCTGCTGTATCTTGACCCGCCCTCTAGGTCCATCACGTGGGATCTGCATCGTTTCCAGTCTCTCTGTGGTTAAATCATTTTTGGAAATTTTTTTTTCTGCTTCATTTCGGTTGTTTCCTACCCCTCTCTGAATGTTGTGCTTTGCTTCTATTAAATTTTTCCAATGTTCTATTAGGTTCTCTTTAGCCTTCATATCATTAACCTCCCTTACTGCTGCCTTTGAAATCCTGTTACACCGTTCACGATTCGTTAATGGTTCTTTATCCTGGAATATTCAGAGGTTTCCCACTGAACACGCTCCCTACCAGCTTGCCCTCTTCCTGGGGTGAAGGCTTTTCCCTTGTTCAAATGCTAATCTCCCCTACACCCCGGGAAGAGAGAAGGGCCAGCGAGCCTTTGTTAGTTATTAATACCTTAATGAAGAATAGCCTTTCTCCTAGGACAGCTATTTGGCTCAAAGGTAAGTTCAAAGTCGTCTTTGAAGACCTGGAGCCCAGATCTGACTTGGGAGGAGCCTCGAGAAGGGGTGGGTCGGAGCTCCTGGGGCCCAAAGTCAGATGGCAGACTCCAGTTTGACCAAGGGAGGCCTCTGGCTGTCTGTCCCTTTTGAAAACTTGGGAAATGTGTTAGGAAGCTCAGTCACAGAGAAGAGGGAAACTGGAGGTACCAGAATGGAAGACAGCCCAGGATTGGAGTTAGACACAATCCCTGAATTCCCCCAAGGGCAGGAAGAGCACAGACAGTGGGACAGAGGGCAGGCCAGGGGAAGCGGCTAGCCTCAAGTCTCCTTCCCTGGGGAAGGGGGAGGATTGGAGGACGTCTGGGAGGGATGCATCTCCATCTCAGGCCATCGAAGAAGCTAGAAGAGCTGCCCATGCCCCCGGTGCCTGGGTCTGGGAGGCAGGAGGGGAGGACGAAGGGGAAGCGAGAGGTCTGGCCCTCAGAGGCTGGGCCACGTAGACCATTGGCCACCTTGCCCCCTGCTCTGCCCCCCATCTCTGGGCTCCCCAGGTGTGGCGGATTGAGGACTTGCACAAGAAGCCCGTTGATCCCAAGAAGTACGGCCAGTTCTACGGGGGCGACTGCTACCTCGTCCTCTACACCTACCAGAAGTCTGGGCGGGCCCAGTATGTCATCTACATCTGGCAGGTGAGGCTGCCCAGACCCCAGGCACAGGTCCTTTGCCCTGCCCCTCACACCTGCTATGCCCGAGCCCTGGGAGGTCAGGAGGAAGGGCCAGACGCCTTAGCCCTGTGACGGATAGGGAAACCAGAGAAAGCTCAGGTGTCCTGTGCTTCTCAGGGTCCTGGCCTGGGCTCAGGGGAAGGAAAAAAAGGAGCCTTGGTCTGGCTGGAGAAGCAAGGCGCTCATCCTGGCTCATACATGTATGTATGTACTATGTACGTATGTATGGTGTATGTGTATGTGTACTGTGTGCATGTGCCTGTTTGTATGTATGTGTGCGTACATTTGTGTGTACATGTGTACATATGTATGTGTGCACATGCGTACAGTGCACGTTTGTGTGTATGTGTGTACATGTGTACGTTCATGTGTTCACGCGTGCGTGTACATGTGTGCGTTTGTGTGTATATGTGTGTACGTGTGTGCATGTGTACATATGTATGTTCGTATTTGTATGATTGTGTGTACATGTGTATATGTGTATGTGTACTTGTGTACATGTGTGCCTGAGCATGTTTGTGTGTATGTGTGTGTACACTGCACGTTTGTGTGTATATGTGTACGTTTATGTGTGCGTCCCTGTGTGTACATGTGTGTATATGTGTCTACATGTGTGTACATGTGTACATATGCACGTTCGTGTTTGTACATTTGTGTGTACATGTGTACATTTGTGTGTACGTGTTTGTGTGTGTACGTGCGTATGTGTGTGCGTATGTGCATTGCACATGTGCACTTTCGTATGTACTGTGTACACGTGTGTACTGTATGCATGTGTGCGTGTGTGCACGTGCGTACATGTGTATGTATGTGCATGTGTGTGTGTACCTGTGTACTTGTGTGTATATGTGTGTACATGTGTTGCATGTGTACGCAGGTACCTGTGTGTATGTGTGTGCTGTGTACATGTGTGTTTGTGCATGTGTGCGTGTGCACCATTAAAGTCTGCAGAAGCCTTTTCCACATGGAATCTCACTTGATCCTCCCAGCCTGATGAAGCAGGTGCCCTTCTTCCCCTTCTTTTTCATCTCCATTTTCCTGACGAGAAAGCTGAGGCTCACACAGTTAAATAACTCGCCCAGGGTCATGCAGCTTGTCCATACCAGCTGGAGGCACAATGCTTATCCCACTGTGTTTGAGACAGTCAGGAGATTTGAGTTCAAATCTCACCTCAGAGTGCACCCAGATGAATGACCCTGGGCAAGTCACATCACCTCTTTGCCACTCCCTTTGAAGGGCTATGAGAAGGGTTCTGCCAACCTTGAAGAACACTGGATAGGGGAGTTCTTATTAGCATTAATGTTAGAGAAACATCTGGGTCCAGGGCTATGGAAGGAACACTCCTTCTAAGCAGGAGAGGAGGCCAGAGAAAGGGGCATCTTGAAGGGCAGGGAGGCTTCTCTGGAGGAGCTGGATCCTACAGGATAGGGAGGTGGAGCTAGCCCAAGAAGAGGGCATTGCAGGCAGGGGCGCCCGGCTGAGCAAGGGTGTGGAAGTGGGGCTGAATGTGGCACATTGCAGGGGACAGCGTGTAGACCAGGCTGACTGGAGCAGATGGGCCGAATACTGGAGAAGAGGAAGGAGACAGGAGGCTGAGGAGGGGACCCTTGAGTGCCAGGGCGAAGAGGCATCCGAGGAGAGGAGAAACAGCTTATGAGAGGTCATAGGCACTGGACTTGAATGTTTAGGACATGAGCAAACAAAAAACGTGTGAGATGAGATGTGAGGAATAGTTTTGATCAGGAAAAGAGGGGAAGGAGAGAGCTCCCAGGGGAGGGGAAGCCCTTCCAGAAATGGGATGGGGAGGCTGTTTCTGAAGTCTGCCAGCCCTAAGCCATGTGATGGCATCCCCAAGCCCACCAGTCTAAGCTGGCACCTCCTCCCTCCCCTGGGCCTGGGTACCAGATCATCCTAATTCCTGTCCTCCCAGCCTGCCTCCTCCCTGCCCTTCCACTTGGGCATCAGCACTGCCTCCTCCTCTTGGGACCCGGCCCCAGGCCGTCCTCACTCCTCTCTTTCCATAGGGACAACATGCGTCGGTGGATGAAGTCACGGCTTCCTCTCTCAACGCCATCGAGCTGGACCACATGTACCAGGAGGAACCCGTGCAGGTCCAGGTGACCATGGGCAAGGAGCCTCGGCACTTCCTGGCCATCTTCAAGGGGCGGCTCATTGTGTTCCAGGTGAGGGCAGAGCCACTACACCTTGGAAGCACTTCCATTTTGTCATCTGTCAGGTGACATGTTGGACAAGGGGACCTTTGGGAAGCTGGCCGGTGTTCAGAAGAGGGCAGCCAGGATGGCGAAGGGCCTGAGGTCATGCCAACTGAGAACTGGTAGAAAGGACTGGGAATCCTTAGCTTGGAAAAGAAGAGGATTGAGGGACCCAGCACCTTCTTCCTTCACAGGGCGCTGCCAGTCTGAGAAGGAAGCGAGGCCAGGGTCCTGCTCTTCCTCAGCAGGAGGTCACTATGCCGGCAAATGATCAGATCACTGCATCCTAGACTCTGAGCTGGCGGGCCCTCAGTGGCCGTGTAACCCAATTCACCCCGAGACAAGAATCCCCTCTACCAGCAAATGGTCGTCAGTCGTGGCCTCTGCTAACAGAATGGGGAGCTCACCTCCACCTCCCTGGACCGCCTATTCCACTGACTTCAGGACAGCTCTCATGGTTAGGGAGCTTTTCCTGCCCTCCAGCCTAAACTGGCTTTTTGAACCTTCTTCTCTGGAGCTCCTGGGTGTGCTCAGTCCTGGCCTCCTCAGAGGCCTTTGAGTGAAATTTGAATGGTGGCTTGTAGAGGTGGTCCAGAGTGGGGATTAATGGAGGCATTGGCCATTGTTTTCCAGAATGGCACTAGCCGGGATGGCCGTGTGGACCCCGAGCCAGCCATCAGACTCTTCCAGGTGAGGGGCACAGATGAATATAACACCAAGACCACTGAAGTGCCCGCCCGAGCCTCTTCCCTCAATTCCAGTGATGTTTTCCTGCTTGCTACCAGCCAAATCTGCTACCTGTGGTGTGGAAAGGTAGGCGAGCCCTCCCTGCAGCCTTGCCATGGGCTGGGGTGGAGGGGCCAGCGGGAATGAATCAGGCTAAGGGCCTATCCTGACCTGGCAGGCTGAATTCCACCCATTCACCCTGTATTTGGCCAGGCAGTGCACACACAGCTCCACTCTGACCCGTTCCGGGTCTGAGTCTTTCTCTGAGGTGAGCTTCCCAGGCCCAAGTAACAGAAAGGTGGTTTGTGTCTTCATCGCCCCAGCCTTCCCTGCCTTGGCCCTGGGAGGCTTGCCCTACCTGCTGTCAGGGCAGTTGGCAAAGCCAAGGACACGTTCATTCCCTCCCTTCCCTTCCTTGATGACTCCCAGGGATTGCCCTTTGGCATCTTCCTCCAGCTGTCTGTGGGTTCCCTTCTCTCCGCCTCCTGTGCACGTGGCCTTCCCTTTCCCTCTCCCTCTCCCTGCTCTCCCTTCTGTTCCCCTCTACTCCTCTCCTCCCTTCTCTTCCCCTCCCCTCTTTTCCCTTTTCCTCCCGTCCTTTCCCCTCCCCAAGTCTGAACACCAGCCCCTGGGTGTGAATATGGTCCCAGCTCCATTGCATTCCAGGGTTGAACTCTAGCTGCGGGCTGAGAGGTTCTGGAAAGAGATCTCTAGGCTGAGCAGGCTACAAGGGAAGGGTCTGGAGGAGGCATGGGTCTACCCCTGGGACCCAGGGCTGGGGACAGAAGGAGGCTCCACAGCCTGGTGGCTCCCTCTTGGTCCCCTCCAGGGCTGCAGCGGAGATGAGAGGGAAATGGCTCGCATGGTGGCCGACATCATCTCTCAGAAGGACAAGCAGACGGTGTTGGAGGGGCAGGAGCCCCCCAGCTTCTGGGAGGCCCTGGGAGGCCGAGCCCCATATGCCAGTGATAAGAGGTAGAAGAAGGTGGGAGTGGGAAGAGGGAGAGGAGAGCCAAGGGTCAAAGGCAGGGACAGACTACAGAGGAGCCCGCCCACAAGGGCTTTCCCAGCCCGTCCCTTGTTTGATTGACACCAGTCTTGTGAGGTGACGAAGTCAGTGGTAGATCATGTTACAGATGAGGAAACCGAGCCCAGAAAGTTCAGCGCCTTGCTTGGAGCTCACCCACGGAGCCTGGAATGGAGCCCAGGTCTCTTGATCTCTAGGTCTGGGTCTCTGGATGTGACACGGGCCAGCCAATGTCCAGGGGCTCCAATCATACCGACCCTGTCTGTCACCCTCTAAAGAGGGGTTCAAAGAGCCCCCTCACAGCCCCCAGTCATTCAGTCAACAGGTATGTTCCCAGCCAAGTGCTGGGCTAGCCAGCAGGTGAGACAGTGAGGGAACACAGCCCCCATCCTCAGGGACAGCATGAGAGCGAGCACATGGGGGCTCTTCAGTGTGGGCCCCCGAGGGGAGAAGAGAGAAGGCTTGGGGAGAGTCACGGGGGCTGGAGGGCTACAGAGGAATGGGGAGACTGAGGCAAGATTCTGGAGGACCTTGAATTCCAGGCTGCTGAGCCTGGGCTTAGCCTGAGAGTAGTGGGAGCCATTCAAGAGAGGTAGGCAGGGGAGTGACCAACTAAGTCTGTAGTTTAGAAGGATGATGGCCCCAAGGGAAAGAGCACTGAAACATTGATCCAGGAGACCTGACTTTGCGTCCAGCTACAGTCACTTCATTGTCTGGGCCTCCATTTCTGCCTTTGTGAACTGGGGGCTGAGGGATCCCCACGGCTTCTCCTCGCAGCCTTCTGTTGGAAGAGGTGATGGAGTGAGCAGAGAGGGGACTGGCAAAGGGAAGAACAGCTGCCCTGGCCAGGGCTCAGCTTGTGCCCCCCACCCTTGCCCCCATGCTCAGGCTAAAGGGAAGGGATGATTCCTTTCTGTCTGAAAGAAACAGGATTGCAAAGGCTCCCCAGGTCTGGCCTCTCAGAGTCCCTGCAGAGAGCATCTGCCTCCCCAGAGATGAGGCTGAGTCCACTCCCCTAGGACCCCTCAGAGCTCCTAGCCCACCTTCCAATGGGAGCCAGTGAGCCAATGAGATTTCATCAATAGCATACATAGCCATCCTTGCTGGGTTGCATCTCTTAGGAAGACTGAGGGAGCCCTACAGTGAGGGCCAAAGGGAGCCTAGAGTGCTTGCCAGATTATAACAAGCCAAGGTTAACCCAGGAGGGCTCCCTGGAGGGGGAGCCAAGTTTAGAGTTAAGGTCAGAAGAAGAGGGTCCGGCATGGAATTAGCAGAAAGAAGCTAGGCTGGGGGAAGGGCCAGCAGAGCCACACTTAGGGGTGTGTCTACACAGCTTCTCCCTCTTCTCCCACTGACTGTCTCATGCTCTTATCTCTTCACCTGTCCCTCATGGACCTAGGCTCCAGAAGAAGACCTCCTACTACCAGCCCCGCCTGTTTGAATGCTCCAGTCAGACTGACCGATTCATCATGACAGAGATCACGTTCTTTAGCCAGGACGACCTGGAGGAGGACGACACCATGTTGCTGGACACCTGGGAAGAGGTAATGCCTCAGGAGGCCTTCTTTTCCTTCCCCTCCCCTCCCCTCCCTTCTCCTCCCATTAAAAGCAGTGTGGCATCATGGAAAGATCCGTGCACCTGGACACATCTACCCCGAGACACCATCAGTAGGAAGGGTGTACACACAGGGAACACAGTGAATGAGCTCGTCTGTGCCCCACCATCCCCATATGAAAGACGTTTCTGCTGATGGAAGCCTGGTGGAGGTGAATGCAAAAGGCTGGCCCAGCCATGTAAGAATAGAGTCAGAAGCACTAAATGGGTGAGATTCAATGAACGTGCAGCATTTATTTAGCACTTAATGAATACCAAGCCTTGTGCTCAGCCCTGAGGACACAAAAGCCAAAGTGGGCAATGTGTCCCTCAGGGCACTGACACAACCCAGGGGCAGTGGCAGCCAGGAAGGCGTGTACTGGCCGAGGAAGTCACTGGGTGGTGAGGGGAGCCACAGGGGAGTGGGCTGACGTCCTTCCCAGAAACAGTGTTGACTTGAGTCCAGTTCTGAGAACAAGAGATGAAGAACGAGGATGGCCAGAAAGCAAGCTGATGGCCCAGGTCGAGGTGGTCTGGGTGCTCTGGCCAGGGGCTGGCTGGAGATGAAGGGGCCGGGAATCTGTGTTTACTCCCTCCTGGTCAGGAGCGTCAGAGCTGAGCAGGGCATAGCCTCCAGAGGCCATGGCTCAAAGAGAGCAGTGGCGGGGCAGGTGGCAAGAGGCCGGCAGGGCCAGGCAGCCGGGTGGACGAGAAGCCCAATGACGCGAGGCCGGCCAGGAAGGCAATAACACAGATCTGGGATTCTGTTTGGTTTTGCTTTATTGGGGGAAGAGGATAATAGTCCGCACAGAATTGAAGCCATTATACTAGGAGTATAATGTTTTGGAGATATTAGGGAGAAAAAGCAGAACGACTCATTCCTCACTTTGCTTCTGTTTCCCAGGCCAAGAGCAGGACTTTGGGTGGGCAAAGTTCTCAGATGAGCCGCTAAGGGCTGGCCCCTTACTACAGTCCAAGCTTGGCCTCCAACCCAGCCAGGGATTTCATCCCTCCCCAATGTTAGAGCCCACCTGCCCCAACCAGGGAGAGCCACCTCGAGTCCAGGGTAGCGGCAGGACTGTCTTCTTCCATCTCAGGTGTTCTTGTGGATTGGGAAAGGCTCCAACACATACAAGAAGAAGGATTCAGTCGCTATGGCCCGAGACTACCTGAAGAGTCACCCAGCAGGCAGGGACCCAGCAACCCCCATTATTGTGGTCAAGCAGGGCCATGAGCCCCCCACCTTCACCGGCTGGTTCAGTGCTTGGGACCCCTACAAGTGGAATGTGAGGCACAGCCAGCCCCCTCCCCCATGCCTGTCCCCAGCCCCGCCATCTCTGTCTCCAGCCCCTTTCTTTTCTATCCCCTTTGCTTTTCTTCCTTCCTGTCTCTGACCCCAGTGGTTCCCCATCTTCATCATCTACCATCTCCAGCCATACCTCAATTCTAACAGCTCCCCCCCTCCTTCAGGATGGCAGATCCTATGAGGAGCTGAAGAACAGCCTTGGTGATATGTCAGCCATCTCTGAGATGACCATGGTGAGTGACCTGGCCTGGGCCGGCTCCGTGACTGAGCACAGACTTGTCAGTTTGCTGGCCACAGATAGGGCCTTATGGGGTCAGGCCACCTTCTCTCTGGGCGAACTGAGTCAGGCCCAGCTGGGCCAGCATCTCCCTCCACTGCCCGGGGCACCTTCCTCAGGCTCAGGCTGGGCATGTGCCCTCTTGTTTGAGTGAGGCGGGGGAGGGGGATCTCGAGGGAGTGAAGAGGAAGGGGCAGCTGAACCCCCCCCCCCACCAGGGATTAACCCACTCCTGGACCTTCCCTGTCCATGGTCTCATATGATCCTCGCAGTAGCCGAGTGAGACGGGCAGGGCAGGAGGGATTTGTTAGCATTTGACAGGTGAGGAAACAGGTGCAGAGCGGAGCAGTATTTGGTCCAAGACGCGCTCACCTGGCGAGTGCGGGGCGGAGGCAAGGCGGCGGGGCCAGCGCCAACCTCCCGGTGTGGTAATGCCCCTCGCCCCGGGCCCCTTCCGCACGTGCCCCCTCAAAGGCTCAGCTTCTCCTCTCCTGGGGCACAGGAACTCAACATCAGCCTGCTCCAGTGGCTCTCAGACGAGCGCCCCGGCACCCCGGGGGGCGGCGCCCCTCCTGCCGGGGCCCCCCAGCCTCTGAGCAGCGACGTCAGCTCCAGCTCCAGCAGTCCCAGCAGCAGCTACTACAGCAGCAACAGCAACTATAACAGCAGCGACATGTCCCTGGTCCCCAAATGCCCCGTGGCAGCGACCGCCGCCCCCACCGTGCCCATTCCCCGGGAGCTCCTGATAAACAAGGCTGTGGAGGACCTGCCCGAAGGGCTGGACCCATCCAGGAAAGAGGTGAGGGAGAGGGGGAGGGGGCGGGGGAGAGGGCGGGGAGGCTCAGAAGAAGGGGCGGAGGAGAGGGGGAGGGGGCGGGGAGGCTCAGAAGAAGTGGAGGAGGAGGGGGGAGGGGCGGGGCAGAGGGGGAGGGGGCAGGCAGGCTCAAGAAAGGGTGTCAGGAGAAGGCGGGGAGGCAAGGGAGTGGGTCTCTAGCCCTATCCTCAGTGAGACGGCGTCCAGGAGGGGAGGCCTGTGTTTGTGGCAATGTTGTCTGATGCCCTGGCACTCAGACACCAGGGTTGGAGCCCAGATTCTGCTGTGGCTTTGGCCAAGTCCCTCTCTGAGCCTGTTGCCCCAATTATAAGATGAGGAGGGTACTATAAGCAGGACCCCACACCCAGCATTGTCACAGCAGAGGGGGATGCTCACTAAAGCCAGGAGCGAGCCTGGCGGGCAAGAGGGGAGGCAGAAAGGCTTTGAGAGCAGAGACTGTGGCACCAGTCGGGTGGGGTCTAAGGCCCAGGCGGTCTCATCTCCACCTTCTCCCACCCGTAACCTCATGGACCTTAGGTGGGGACTGACTTCTCCTCCATGCTGTGGTCCCTTTTTTGACAACTAAGCAGCTGAGGGTGGGGGAGGGGAGGCCTGGGGGGGGGGCGGCAGCAGTAACAGACACCACCACCCACCTCCAGGGAAGCTCTGTTAGTGGGATCAGAGCCCTGGGCAGGGGGAGGGGGAGTGCTTCTATTAAGTGCCTACTGTGTGCTCTGGGGTTACAAAGACAACAAGTACCCTTCCCTTGAAGAACTGGCATTCAGCAGGGACGCGTCCAGAGCAGATACAAAGGGATTTTTGAAATAGGGGAGGGAGAGGAAAGGTCTCCAGAGAGAAGTTTGAGCTGAACTTGGAGGTGGAGGCTCCAGGCAAAGGGGACAGCCTGGGCAAAGACAAGGAGATGGGAGATGGAGCAATTAGTGTTCAGGTGGACTTTGCTCCTAAAATGACTTCAAAGATCAAAGGGCATTGAGAGCTGGCATTCCAGCCATGGTGGGTGGTGAAGCAGTCAGGCCTGTGCTCCAGGAACGTGGCCTTGGATGCAGCCCCAGACCAGAGGATGCAAAGGCTCGGCCTGCAGAGAGTCCTGGCTTCGGGGCAGCGTGAGCTGAGCCCCCACCACCCCACGCCCTCAGCACCCTTCTTGCTTCTCTCCCCAGCACTACCTTTCAGATGCCGACTTCCAAGACATCTTCGGCAAGTCCAAGGACGAGTTCTACCAGATGGCGAAGTGGAAACAGCAGCGTGAGAAGAAGCAGAACGGCTTGTTCTGAGGTGCCCACCGCAGCACCGCCCTGCTGCCCGCACCCCCAGGCCCTGGGCCAGGCACCCCCGAAGCTGCCAGCCAGATGTCCCTGCCCACCCTCCAGGCCTCCTTGTTCCAGCACGCTGGGGCCCATGGGAACACTGCTCCTCCCTGGAGTTCTGAGCGAGGGTGAGGGTGACCAGCCATGCCCTTGGGGTGCCCTCAGCAGAGCTAAGACCAAGTGAGCTGTGCTGTCCACTCCCCGTGCCCCATAGTCTGACAATAAAGGCTTGCCACCACCTTTCTGAACACCACCTACGAGCCCCCTCTGTTGGCCTCAATCGGGAGGGGCACCAGGCGGGCCTTCGGGGGGAAGGGAGCAGCGCAGCCCAGAGACCCCCTCATCCATCATGGGAATGGAGCAGGTCTGCACACTCCTGCTGCCTCATTGTCTCACTGCCACCATGAGAGGGTGGGAATGGGGGCAGAATGGGGGGGAGGGTAGTCTGCGTTCCCTAAGGGGCAGGGGAATGGAGACTCAAGCTATATATACATCTGATTAAAGCAGAAAGGGCAGTGTGGTGTAGTAGCTAGCAAGCAGAGATTGGAGTCGGGGTGAGCTGGGCTTGAATCCCACCTCAGACACTGGCTGTGGGATCTATGCCACCTCTCTGGGCCTGTTTCCTCATCTGAGAAATGGGCATAATGGCATACACCTCCTCTGCCTTGAGGATCCTATAACGCAGCCTCATTGTACAGATGAGGAGCCTGACGCTCTGCTGGGGGATGGACCCGGCCATGGACACTGAGCAAGGACCCCTTCCGATTTGAGGCTCTCCAACTTCCCTGCAATGTTTGATGACAGCTTGATTTTTGACAGACATCTGGAGTGTGGGGTGCCCCCTTTGAGGATGGTGCTGATCCTGTTGGGAGATGCTGGGGTGGGGTATGGTTGCCATGGAGAGTCATTCCTTCTGGGTTTTGCAGGGGGCCTCTAAGCTCTATCTCAGTTTCCCTCAAGCTCTCCCAGCAGAGGGTGGAGCCTCCAGGATGAGTGGAAGGGGCATAGCTGGGGCTTGGGGGGAGGGGAGGGGAGACAGAAACAGCTGGGTTTGAATTATCCCTGCATCTCAGTTATCTAGGCTCTCCTCTTTTCCTTGACCAATGGAGTCAATGGTCGCAACGGCGCTAGAAACCCAGGGTCCCATCCCACGAATTTCCAGGACCACCCCCCAGCCAGAAAGGCCTCGAAGAGAGGCCTGGGGCACCAGGGAAGAGATTCCCAGAGGCCAGTTCTGACAGGATGGAGCAGGATGCCCTAAGTAAAAGGGAGAGTTTCTGCTTGCTGGAGCATGAGGTCATTGTAACTTTATTAAAACCCAAAGCCAGTGTCCATGCCCAGGAACAGTTGTAGTGTAACTTGGCTCCTGACCCAGGAGCCCAGGGAACGTCCTTGGGGACATCCTCGGTCTGTCTCTTCCTGCCTCCCCACACCCCCAGGCCCGAAGCCCAGATAGCGTTGAGGCACCGCCCGAGGGGTGGCTGAAGACAGATCCAGATGCCTTCTGGGAGGAGGCAGTCAGTTCATCTGAGTGAGGGCCGCCCCGGGTGGCTATCTGGGCCATGAAGGGCTCTGTGCTCCCAGGTCCTTTGGATCATTGGTATCCTGTGTCTTTTAGCTCAGCAGTGAGAGTGCTGGGCAGCCTGAGAGGGATCCCCAAGGTCAAGTTCCCCAACCCAGGGCCCTTCCAATCATTGTCAGGACCTAGAGAGGCACATTTCTTTCTTCCAGCCTCCATCTTTCCCTTCTCACTGGTCCCAAGATGGCCCAGGGCCTCCTTGCTGGAAGATCTGGCAGGGCCCTAAATGGGCAAAGGGCCTCTGGTCACTCCTCGGAAGGGAGGCCATCCAGGAGCCCCTTCTCCCACCTAGTCCTCAGTGTTAATCTTCACAAACAGCGTGGCTGATGGGTACTGGTCTCCATTCTTGGACAGGAGGTGGATGTGGCGATAACCTGGAGAGAGTCGGGGCAGAGAGAGAAAGAAAGGCAGGTGTCAGAGGCACAGAGAAAGACATGGTTACACAAAGAGAACAGAGGCAGAGACAGAATGAGAAAGAAAGGGAGAGACAGATGGAAGAAGTGAGAGGTGGAAGACGGTGGGGGAAAGGAGGAAGGAAGGAAGGGAGGAAGAGGAAAGAAGGAAGAGAAGGAAGGAAGGAAGGAAGGAAGGAAGGAAGGAAGGAAGGAAGGAAGGAAGGAAGGAAGGAAGGAAGGAAGGAAGGAAGGAAGGAAGGAAGAAAGGAAGGAAGGAAAGAAGGAAGGAAGGAAGGAAGGAATCCAGATGTGACTGACCACAGGTCAATTGGGACAGACTGGGGATTCTGAACATTAATCCCGCACAGGACCAAAAGCTTCAGTGTGAGGGCCCTACCCCCACCCCCACCCCCATACACACATTCACTCACTCAGGCACTCTCCCACTGCGGATTGTTTCCTATTCTTCCCCTATGTAGCTTGTCTGTACATATTTGCTTGCTATCTCCCCTATTACATTGTGAGCTCCTTGTAACTGGAGCAAAGTTCCAGGAACTTAGTAGGTGCTTTAGAAGGGCTGAATTGAGAGACATGGGTAGCAGGTTAGAATCCTTCCATGTACTGCCTATGTGACTTTGACCTTCCCCTCCCTGGCCTGCCTCAGTTTCTCTAACCATAAGAATGTGGAGGGGGTTGATGCGGATGGCATCTAAGGTACCTGTCAGTTCTACCCCTGATCCTATGGCCTGTGTGGGTGTGGATGATTGGGTAGAAGCTGCCCAGATGCACGATGGCAGGAGTGAAAAGAGTGTCTGAATGTGCATGAGACAAGGGCATGATGCCCAGAGGAGGAGGAACCTGGGAGAACAGATTTGGGGAGGGGTGGGAGAGGCTAAAAGGAGAAACTCTGGAGAATTTGAGGAAGGAAAGCTGGAGGGAGGGAACAGGGGAAGGGATTGGGGGGTGGGCAAACCTAGGGCAGGGGAGACCTTGGGGGTGCCGCAGGGAGGGGGGTGGTGCAGCAATCTGGGGATGAGGGCCTGGAAGTGGAGGGGGGCCACTTGCCAGTCCTTTGTGGCCTGGGGACTCAGGCTCAGACCTTTCTTGAGGCTGAAGAAAGGGATGGTACATTGGCCCACGAAGTCATTCTTGGAAGACGCATCGTAATCTTCCACCACAAACCGGACCAGGGCAAGCTCAGGGACGTCCACCTCAAACTGGAACTCTTTGTCCCACCTCGGGTTGAAGCCTACAGAGGAGCACGGGAGGGAATGGGGTGAGGGGGATGTAGGGAAAGGGAGAGAAGAAGGGTACCCTCTGCCCCCGCCCTCCATCCACGGCCCCCAGCCTCCCCTCTGCCCCTGCCCCCCATCCGCGGCCCCCAGCCTCCCCTCTGCCCCTGCCCCGCCATCCGCAGCCCCCAGCCTCCCCTCTGCCCCCGCCCCCATGTCCGCAGCCCCCAGCCTCCCCCCTGCCCCGCTCCCCTTGATCTTTCTGAGCTTCAGTTCTCCCATTTGTAGAGGGGAACATTGCTGGCTGTAGCACTTGTCGGAGTCACGATGAAACATTACCAAAATGGGAGTCTTGGGGTTCGGATCCAGAGGGGGGGTTTCAAGCACTCACCCCTTCACCCCAAGATTACTGCTACAGTGACCACACAGTGACTTGCTCAAGGTGAGGGACCTTGTCTGAACAATAATAGCTGAGGACCTAAAGCCCTTTACAGACCTGATCTCATGGGACCCTCTCAGCAGCCCTGACCCAGCACAACCAAGATGTTATGAGCCCATTTTGTGGATGAGAACGTGGAGGCTCAGATTGTTTAAATAGTGAGCAGATAGTGAAGATAGGATGTGAAGGCCTACACATACCAAGATCCCTATGGCATGCGCATGTGCATACACTATACAGTGCGTGCGCGCGTACACACACACACACACACACACAAAACACACGTATATCACACACAGTCTTTGGGCATCCCACTGCCTGGCCCCCTCTTCCAAATACCTCTCAGTTCCCTTGTATCTTTCCCCAAACCAGCTGCCCAACATGGGGTTTCCAGCTTCCCTGGCCTGGCCCCTCTGCCACCTCCCTCACAGCCCAGCTCGGCCCTAAGGGACCAGGCAGGACCGGCAGCCTGGACAGAGGGAGCTGCAGCTAGGCCAAATGAGCCTGAGTCCCGCCCTGAGTCTGTGTGACTGTCACTGTCTGGCTGAACTGCCCTTCTGTGCTACTGGAGTCTCTTCCTCTCCCACCCAAGTGCAGCCTGCTTCTTCACCCCAGAAGCACACAGCATGACCACCAGGCCCTTCGCTCTCTTGGTCACCCGGCCCTCCCCTGCATGCTCTCCAGCTTACTAGTGTGCTTCTAAGCCCATGGTGCTCTGAGCTGAGTGCCCACGGCCCCAGAAGGGCAGAGCCCCAAGGGACTTGCCCGTCCTTCCCCCTGGCCTCCCTTCATCTGCTTTTTTGTTAGCTAGGTCCTAGGGCACCGGCCCACCCAGTATCAGGTCCTAGGACTCCAGCCCACCCCATGCCAGGTCCTAGGGCACTAGCCCACCAAACACCAGGTCCTAGGGTGCCAGCCTGCCCAGTATCAGGTCCTAGGGCACTAGCCCACCAAGCACCAGGTCCTAGGGTGCCAGCCTGCCCAGTATCGGGTCCTAGGACTCCAGCCCACCCCATGCCAGGTCCTAGGGCACCAGCCCACCAAGCACCAGGTCCTAGGGCGCTGGCCCACCCAGCGCCAGGCCCCAGATATCCTGGCACAGGCCTTCAGCTGCTACCACCTCAGCCAGCCCTCCCCATCCCTGCCCAAGCCTGTGCTCACCATTGTTGCTCACTACGGCGGTCTGCAGGCTGGCATTATCCCGGGCAACCCCATGAATCTCCACAGTCACCTTGGGGTCCACAATTGAGTTTTTGTTCTTATTCACTTTGGGCAGCTGCTGCCCAGAGATGACCTGGATGAGAAAGGAGGGTCAGGGATGCCACACCAAGACCACTTGGGGATGATGGGGAAAAGGGCCACAGGTACCCAGAGCATGCAGGGGTGAGAAGGGCAGGAAGTGTGGTCAGAACCACTCCAGAGATGCCAGTGGAAGTCGGCCCAGAAGTAGGGGGAGAAAGGCCAAGGCCAGGGGGCCTGGGCTGGAGGAAAGTCCCTCAGGGGGTCGGGGCAGGGCTGGCCAGGGCAGCTTCCAGGCCGAGCTCCTCACACGTCCCTCCTACCCGGACTCGAAGTCTCTTCCGGTTCCACCATGGCCCCTCAGCCACAGCCCGGGGGTTGAACTTGGAGTTGGGGTCCCGAAGGAAGGCAGGCTTCAGGACATAGCCAGAGAACCCATTGTCCTGGAAACGGCCTTGGTACACATCCATCTCCATCCCTGGGGTCTGGAAGTTCAAGGCCACTAGAAGAGGGAGGGGCAAAGGCCACCATAAGGAAGGTGCCCAGATACCTGGGGATATTCTCCCTGACTCACAGAGCTGGAAGGACCTTCTATTTCACTGGTCCATCCTATTGTTTAACAGCAAAATCAGGCCCAGAGAGGGAACGGAGCTGCCCAAGGTTGCAGAGCAACAGAGTACCAGAGCTGGGACCAGGCCTCAGGCCCCTGACCAATTCAGCATCCTCTCAGCTGACCATAGGCCCTCAAGGGGATCCTGAGGAGGAAGAATGGGAGAGAGCTCAGGGACACCCAGAGTCAGAGGGCATGGGCTTGTACCCACATCCCACCTGCTCAAGCCACATACCCTGTCTGCCTCAGTTTCCTCAGATGTACAAAGAGGGGAATCATACCACCTGCCTCAAAGGGTTGTGGTGATCATCAAATGGGCTAACATGTGACTGCCAAATGCTAAGACATCATCTCCCTAAATGCTGGCTGCTATGAGATCTGTAAAGTGGGGGGTGGTCTGACAAGAACATCTCAGGTGCCTCCCAGTTATCATCCTTGCTGCTCAGCACCTCCCCTCTTTGTCCCTCTGGGAAATAGGAAGGATGGCCAGCTCCTGGGGGTGGGCTGCCTCCAGGGCCCAGCTCCTGCCTCCTGAGGGACCAGATAGACTTCCCCAAGGATCTGGTGTTTACTTAGTGGTGTCTGTGTGGGCCTCCAGGAAAAGGTAAACTCCTTGAGGGCAGGACTGTACCTCCAGAACCAGTGCAGGGTTTGGCACATCTGGGCACTAAATAATTGACCTAGCACAAGCTAGTGGAAATAGAAGTTTTCATTCCAGGTTTCAATCCTCTGAGGAAATAAGCTAGCTCAAACTTGAGGCCCTGTGTTTGAGGAGCAGGCAGAGGGACAATGCAGAGGACAATATTTCTGGGCCCCTTGTGGCCCATCTAACCCAACGGACCTTCTCTTTACACAGGACAACAACCTGATTCACTATGGTTCCTCTAAATCAATTCCATGTCCCAACAGTGAGCTCCCCAGCTTTCAGGGGCCCTTCTCCTCCCCCCATGACTCTGGAGTGCCCCCATGTGGGACTTTGAGGTCCCCAGCTCCAGGCCAGCCCTGTCCCCTTGACAATCTGGCCCTCACCAATCTGGCAGCCAACGTTCCACATATCCACAGGGCTGTAATTGGAAGAGTCGGTTCTCCAGCCTGCAGGGTAGATTCTACTCAGATGCTTGATGTTATGACGGATGAAGGTGTTTCCTGGTTTGGAGCAAAGATCCTTCCTCATACCCCTCCCACTGGCACCTCTGGCCCTACTAGGGAGATAGGGCCTTGATGCTTCCACACCAATAGCCCAGGCCCTCCCTCTGCCTCCAGAATGGGGAAAGAAAACTGGACAGCCAGAGGCTGCAGCCCAGTAGGGACCTCCAACCGCACCAGATACATACATCTCTTGCTGACCACCACATTTCCAGCCCCCTTGCTCTCTGCCTAGTCCCTGGGCCTGGCTGATGGTCACGTTTCAACTGGCTGAACTATAGCTTATCTCTGGGAGTCCCTGAAGCCCAGGCTACCATCCCTGCCTGCTTCCACTCCTCTCACTCCCTCTCTCTACCCCATGTGGCAAGAGCTTGGGAAAGACCTCACCGGGTCCCATAAGTCTGAGGCAGACTGAATTCAGAAGGGAAAGGAGATGACCTCCATGAGCTCAGAGGCCCTCCCAACCCATGAACCAGTCATCTGGGCGGGGGGCGGTTCTCTGCCACTTATCTCTGGGATCCTGAGCAAGACCCTTGCCCTCCCCAGCCCTGGGGTCCTCTGGACACCGTGTGGGGCTGGATTGGGTGCCTCTGCTGCCCCTTCTTGCTCTAAGAGTCTGTAAGTCTGAAATCAGACATTCCCCTGTAAATCACAGCCAAGCTCGACCACCCTGAACGACAAGGGTGATGTGCAGGAGGAATCCCTCTCATCTGCAAGGAAGTCTAAATGACTTCAGAGACCATTTCTGGAGAGCCTCACGAAGTACTCTACACATACCTTCTCTTTCAGGCCTTGTGATATTCTGCCAAAGGTACTCCGAGTATTAAATACCCATTTCACAGACAAGGAAACTGAAGCCCAGAAGTGAAGTGATGGAATGATGAGAATGATAATTACATTCATGGAGCATAAAGTGTTTCCAAAATGCCTCGTAGAACGCTCACTCATTCCGTCACTTGACTCGCTCCCAATCATCTGGCTAACAGATGGAAGAAGGGGTGCTCTAGGAGAGGGTCCCTGACTCCCATTCCAGTGCACTCTCTCCTACATGGGGGGAGGAGCCTTCTCACCAGAGCTAGGGGATCTCTGAATCCTGCCAGGCAAAGGTCTCATGGGCTCACTCTAGGAAAGATCAGGGGCCACCTACATACAGCAGTGAACGACGGCGGCTCTATCAGCCTGTTGGAATACTAGAGCCCACTCAGGTTTAACACGGCCCCTCTGAGCTCGCTACAAGCCCGACAGCCTCATCCACCTTCTCCCCCCAGAATTAGCCAGCCTACATCCCAAGGAGCACAAAGCAGTGGGTCTTAGGAGTGAGCTCTGCCTACGGGAATCCTTTTCTTTTGGGAGAGGAAAGAAAGGCTCAGACACAGTTTGGATAGTTCTTACTTTCTTGGTTCTCCAACCCTCAGTCCCCATCAAGCATGAAGGCTTGTGAGGGCCCCAAGGATGTTTTGTGTTGGGACACTGGTGTGAGGCTAAGTACCCGATTCCTGGGCCAGTTTGAGAGCTCGGTTCTCCGTGAAAGAGGACATCTCATAGAAGGCAGGCTGCTGGAAGCCTTGGAAGTGAACACTCTTGCAGTAAATGACCAAGTCGGACAGCTCCTTGGCCAACCTGAGCTTGTCATTCTGGGAGGGGAGAAGAGCGAAGGAGACTCAGAAAGGACGAAAAGACCCAGAGAAACGGACAGACACAGAGACTGAGGGAAACATGGAGACGGAAGGAGAGACAGAGAGACCAAAAACAAGGACAGATGGACCCACAGGCACATGTACAGACCAAGGCAGAAGAAGAGAGACACAGAGACTCAATGGAGAGAGCAAGAGGCAGAGAGGAAGACAGAAAGTCAGAAGACATGAAGACACACAGAGAGCTAGAGAGAATCAGGGGCTGGGAGAGAATCAGGGATAGGAAGAAAAGGAAAGAGATTGAAAACAAAGGGGATGGAGAGGCTCAGACGCCCAAGAGACAGGCCAAGAGACACCCAAGGAGAAAGGGACAGACATCAACGGTCACACGAGATAAGGAGGGACAGACTGGGAGCAGCTAAGAATGGGCACAGTCCCCAGAAAACAAGGGGATGGCTGGAGAGCTGCCCTTTGCAATGACCTGACCTAATCACCTCACACACATGCACGCCCACAACACACACACATGTACAGACACAGATGTACACACACACACACACACACACACACACACACACACACACACAATCACTCTTCCCAGTTCTCCATACCTAGTCACAGCTTTCGAGCTGGAGTTTGGGGACTGGAGAGCACAGGGTCACAGAGATAGACAGATGAATGGACCGACGGAGCTAGAGACACGGAACCCACTGCTGCTGCCTCTCCCCCCCTCTCCCAGGCTCCCTACCTCGAGCTTCTGCTTCACTTTCATCTTTACGGCCTCGTCCTCCATCTCGGCAGCTTCATCCTCGTCTGAGACATCGGCAGCCTCTGAGCCTCCGAGGCTGGCCAGCAGCCCCCCTAGCTTCTTCCCCTTCACCAAGACCTTCTTCTTTAGTTGCTAGGGACGAAATGTGGGGGCTCAGGCTTTGCCCAAGGTCACACCCATCATACGGCGAAGTCAGAGACCAGCCCCACCCACTGCCATTGGCTCCCTTCCTGTCACCAGTTATCCCAGGGCCCTGGGATGGCCTGCCAGGGTCCCTGCAGTCTTAAGGGTCTAAAAATGAGATCCCACTTGAGCCATTTACTAGCTGTGTGATCCTGGGACAGTCACTCCTCCTCTCTGAGCCTGTTTCTTACTCCATAAAATAGGGATCACAACAGTACCCGCCTCATAGGGTCACTGTGAGGGTCACCTGTCCTACTCGGCACAAAGCACTTCGCAAACCTTAAAGCCGAAGGTCAGCCTCTTGGGTTCTAATGAGGATTTTGTCCATGTGGGGTTCTGAGCAAAGCTGGCGGCCAGGCTTCCCTCACATCTCGGGCTCCCTGGAGCTTTACCTTAGTGTCTCCTTCCCCTTTGCCACGACCGGGGGCTCTGAACTGTGCCAAGTCAGCTGGCACAGCTGCCTGGGCTTCCTGTGCTCATTCTGAGGTAGAACCATTTCCAGGGAGGAGAGTAATGGAGAAAGCCCTGGGCTTCAAGTCAGAGGAGACCTAGGTTTGAATCCTGGTACTGCCACTTACTGGCTCAGGTCAGTCACTTAACGTTCCTAAAGCCTCAGCTTCCTCATGTGTGAAATAGGGATAAATAGGAGCCCTTTCTGCTATGTCGGGTTGTTGGGAGAGAAATGTGAAAGAAATGCAAATCAGGTGGGTTTTCCTCCCCCTCCTCTTCCTCTCCCCTTCCTCTTCCTCCTCTCCTTCCTCTTCCCCCTCCTCTCCCTCCTTTTATTCCTCCTCCTCTTTCTCCTCTTCTTCCTCCTTCTCTCCCTCCTTTCCATCCTTCTATTCCTCCTCTTCTCCTTCTCTTCCTCCTTCTCTTGTTCTTTCTTCTCCTCTTCCTCCTTCTCCTCCTCTTCTTCCTTCTCTTTCTCCTTCTCCTCTTCCTCCTCCTCCTTCTCTTCCCTATATCCCTCCCCCTTTCCTTCTCCCCTCCTCCAGGAATCATTTGGCCAGGGTGGAGAGGCCTCTTTGCTCTGCCCCCCAGGGCTCACCTCAGGAGAAGGGAAGTCTGTCACCATGTCATCCACGGGTCTGTCAAGCAGTAAGTCCCCCAGGATGGTTCGGAGGTGGTGGGCCATAACTCTCTGCTGCTCCAAGGTGCAGTGATTCTCCAAGGAGATAATCACTGGGTATGGTGACACCTGGGAGAGAGAGCTATGCATGGGTTACCTCCTCCAGGAAGCCAGCCCAGGACTATGATGTCCTCTTGGAGCAGGCTTCACCCCAACCCAGGGGGCTGGCTCAGTGTAGACTCAGAAAGTCAATGCCCCTCCTCCTCTTCTCTCCCTCCCATCCCTATCCCACTCACCTTAAAGGCGTAATTCTTGATAGCCTTGATGACATCACAGAAGAGGATCTTGGAGGTGAAGGTATAGCCATGGTAGATCACTGGCTCCATGTTGGGGCCATCCCAACAGTCCAGTTCCACACACCGACAACCTTTGGATAACGCCCTGCAGACATTTGAAGGGGAAGATTGGGGGCTGTTGGTTTCCTAGGCTCCCTGTGATTTAGCCAGTCCAGGGGTATCTTCAGGGAGCATTGCTCCAGTGGCCCCACTGGGGACAGGTCTGTGTCAGGCTATGGCCCCACTCCCTGCCTCTGCCAGCAACACGAAGCCAGTGCTGGTGGCTCCAGGAGCCACTGGGAGGCAGGCCCCCTCCCTCCTTCTCCCCCAGGCTCATACCGGATATAGGCCTCTGTGCTACTTGGCCCTGTGAGCTGGTCCTCCATCAGGTAGGTGTTATGGGAGGAGGAGATGAGGTAGTAACTGAGTGGCTGGCTCATGTCCTGGTAGACTTTCTGATGGGCCAGGCTGAAGGCGCTCCCGTCGGCAGATAACAAGTAGATGAGAAAGCCATCCTTGGTCATCTGCTTCTGCTCCTTGGCTGCAGGAGGACATGCCCCCCAGCCCC
Organism: Phalanger gymnotis; assembly: GCA_028646595.1. Taxonomy (NCBI): domain Eukaryota; kingdom Metazoa; phylum Chordata; class Mammalia; order Diprotodontia; family Phalangeridae; genus Phalanger; species Phalanger gymnotis. The sequence continues at coordinate 375,457,271 of CM053624.1, read as the reverse complement.
AGAGAGCAATCAGGCTGTGCCCAGCTCGAGCCTCCTCTAGAATTCAACCCAGCAGCCCAACCAGGCCTCACTCCCTGTATGGTCTTAAAGAAGCCATTTCCCTCCTACATCCATATTAGGAGAGGAGGTCTTAAGATCATCATCTGACCGGGGTCAACCATTTCCCTCTGGGCTTCACCTTCCACCTCTGGAAAATGAGGTAGGGTGGAGGATCTCGGTAAAGACCTCTGGATAACGGACTTGGCCTCTGTGGCCCCTGCCACTCACCAGCCTCACTGGGCTCATATCTCTGAATGAGGGACAGGGCTAGCTGGGGCCCAGCCTCCTCTTCCTTCTGCTCCTGCTGTAAGAAGGTCACCAGCTGGTCCACAGACAGGGTCTCCCGGGAGCCTGAGATAACCTCAAATAGTCGATCGATCTCTTCCCGCTGGGTCAATGTGCGGTAAAATGTCTCGATTTCCTCATCCTCTAAGGATTCTGTCTGGGATTTGTCACATTCCTGCAAGGGTTAGGCCTGGCTCAGAGTCCCCACAAGTCGGGGGTGGGGGGGTCTGTGGGCCATAGGACTCAGGCTGCCCCACCCAGCCTAGGATAGATAGGGTCTCTCCCCCTGCGCCCCCCACATGTGGTTTCTGGGGGTGGTGAGGACATGGCAAGCTGGATGAGAGCGCAGTGCACCAGGCCCCTCATCCCATGTTTCACAGATTGAGCCCTAAGCCAGAGCTCTACTCCATCATCCCAAGTGTTACCTGGGACTGAAAACTATGGGAGGGAATTGTTTGTAGGCCCAGCCTAGGCACAGCATTTCCTCTGCTCCTCTGGGAATAACTTTTTATTCTTTTGTATTTATATTATGCTTGGTATTTATGGAGCTGCATTAGGTATATAGGCTCCCCTGCTATGATACCAACTTCCCACAGACAAGAGCTGGTTTTATTATTATTATTTTTTGTCTTGGTATCCCCAGTGTCCAGCACATAGTAGGTGTTTTATAAACTTTGAGGGATGAATTGCATTTCTGAGTGGCTTAGGCTCAGTGTAGGGGAAAGAGGCACAGGGCTATAACTGAGGGCCCCACTGGGCCACTCCCTGTGGCCACAAGGCCATCCCTCTGATGCACTGCTGTCTGACCTTAAAGATCTTCCGGGCATAGCTGTCGTCCATCTGGATGTTCACCTCCTTCAGGAAGCTTTTCAGTTCCTTAAAGCTCATCTTGTTGTCTTTGTTCTTATCTGCCTTCCGAAGACATGAGTGAATCCAGCTGTGGCCAGATGTAAGGAAAACCAGAGAATGGGCACTGAACGCTGTGTATCGGCTTGAGTCCTAGCTCGGAGGCTCGGCCCCTGTGTGACCCTGAGGAAGCTCCGAGGCTTCTTGGGGTCTTCGACCCCTCATTGGACCCCCAAGGGCCCTCCAACCTTGACATCTCTGAACCTGTCATCACCTCTCCATGTGATCACACTTCCATGTGATCCAGGACCCAGGAAGAGAGACAGAGAGATGAAGAGATGAAGGGGGGGGGGCAGAGGACAAGAGAGAGAGAGAGAGAGACAGTGGCAGAGAGATGGGGAGTAGGGGCAGGGGAGGAGCTTGGAGCAGTCAAATGGCCGATTTCTAAAAGGGAAGAAAGGAGAATCAGTGAGCCATAAGCCAGTGAGGCTCCCATTGATTCCTGGGAATAACATCCTCTAATACCCTGGAAGGAATCGTTAAAAGGCTGGCCATTCAACATCAGGAAAGAGAAGCAGGGATTCCAAAGAGCCAGCGTGGCTGCATCAAGCCCAGGGGAAACTCACCTGGTAGATGAAGGAGAAGGCTCTGGTTTACCTCAATTTTAGCAAAAGGTTTCCTAAAGCATCCACTATTATTCTTGTGGTAAAGACAACAAGTGCGAGCATTTTCACAGCACCCTCAGTGCCTGGCACTGTGCCGAGGGCTTTGCAATGACCTCCCTTACTCTTCCTCACAACAACCCTAGGAAGGAGGTACTATTGTGATCCCCATTTTATAGCTGGGCTGTGTGTCCTTCGTTCTCAAAGAGGACCATGACATCAGGGTAATGATGACATGACTCGCAGTTGGCTTGGATTTGAGGGAGGGAGGGCTGCAAGGTCACCAGCCTTACTTTCTCCTCCAGAGCCATCTGGGTCCAGTGACCAGATATTCACCAGGACTGGAGATGGCCCAGGATGCAATGGGAGGTCCTGGCCCTTCCAGGCTAAGGTCTTTTCCAGTGTTCACTATGAGTGAGGTAAAGCCCATTCGGTGAACAGGCCTCTTTGAGAAGTTAAACAAGGAATGGCCCCTTTAATCAGTTGGACTAACTGAGGCAGAGAGAGATTAAATGACTTGCCAAGGTCACACAGCCAGCTAGTGTCCCAGGTTGGATTGGAACTCGTCTTCTCACTCTAGGACCAGCACTCAGTCCACTGCACAACCTCGACGCCTAGATGGAAAGCCGCAGACAATAAACAGAATCACGAAGAACTGAATGGCTGGCTAGACTCAAAAAGTAGTCATCATTGGCTCGATGTCAGCTTGGAAGAAGGTCTCCAACCGAGTGCCCCAGGGCTCTGTACTAAGCCTGTGCACTTTCACATTTTTATCAATCACCTAGATAAAGGCATAGATGTCTACTCATCAATTTGCTCATGACGCAAAACAGAGAAAGCCATCCCACACCTGAGAGAATAAAGATCCAAAGAGGTCTTGCCAGCAGTTCGTCTGAAAAAAAGATGTAGAGGTCTTAGTGGGCTCTAAGCCAAACTTGAGTTGGCAATGGGATGAGGCAGTTTGTGGGGGAACATTCTGCTCTGGTCTCATCCTATCTAGAGCATAGATGTCACGGGTGTCGACGTCATGGTTAAAGCGAAGCAGGTGAGTAGCCAGAGAAGGGTGAGCAGAAGGGGGTGGGCCCTGTGTTTGTACAATGTAAGGAGGGGGTGAGGGAACTGGCTAGATAAGTAGAGAAGACCCCAGCTGTGTTCAAGTATTCAAAGGGCTATCACTTGGAAGAGCCAATAGACACTTCCTATTTGCTCCCTGGGGCAGAGCCAGAAGGGTGAGCATGGAGGGAAGGACACACAGCTTTAGGTCTGGACAGATTTGCTAACAGGAGAATTCTCCCTGACTGGAATTGGCCACCCTAAGGAAGGGACAGGAGCCTCTGCCTGGAGGATTCCAAGCAGAGCCAGGCTGGACTGCGGCTTGTCAGCTACACCAGCCTGGGTTGGACCAGTGCCTGATGTCCCTCCAAACAAGTACATGCTGCAGCTGCTCGCTCAGGCCAGCTCTGACGTCCACTGACATCCCGAACCTTTCTCCTTTCAGCTCCCCAAACTGTATTTGTACAGCCAGCTAGAAGTCGGCTCTCCTGACTCCCACCCCACGGCCGGGCAGTCGGAGGCGGCTTTCTGTGCCTTTGTCTCTCTATTTGTAGATAAAGCCCCACCGGAGAGTGACCCTTTCAGCACAGCTGGACTCATGACATGGGAGCCCTGGTCTTGTCCCGCCTCAGGCCCTGGCTCCCCCTCAGTACCTACTGTTTGTGCCTGGCAGCGTTTATGGAGCCTCATGCTCCAGGGTGGGGGGGGGCGGGGGGGACAGATCTCTGGACTGCCAGCCTTGGCTTCTTGATCTAACTCGATATCCTGCATATCCAGACACAGACCATGCTTCTCCCGGGCTCTCCTTCCTTTCTCTGGCCCTCTCTCTCATCCCACTGGCTCAGCGGGCCCAGGAGGGGACAGGAAGGCAGCTGCAAAGGTCCACGGGAATGCTCAGAGTGGACCACCCAGGTCCTTCCAGGGTTTGAATTCTCAGGGATTCTATTCTAATGGATCTGCCTAACATGTGCACGAACCTAGATTATTCCTTTGCCATTTCCAGTCATCCTTTCAGCGCCCCCCAGGGACATCTCTGCCTATCAAGTCTTACCTCTCAACCCTTGGGCCAGGCCCTTTCCCCAGGAATGGGAAGGGTGATAGGGGGCTGGGGACAGGAGGATCCCACCTGTAGCAATGGTGTCCCTGGGCCTTCCCTCAGCCACTCCCCCTTCTCCCAGGTGGCGGCCCCCCAGCCAAGAGGATACTGCTGGAGCTTCTGCTTCTGGTTCATGGAGCCCACGTGCACGATGATCTTGCGAAGACCATCCACCCAGTGCCGAGCTTCTACCTCTGACTCTGCAATGAGGTCGAGATTGCTTCTCTGATCCTTGAAGACGATGGAGAAACACCGGTGTTCGGGGGCATCCCGGGCATACTTCTCCATGCCCTCAGTCTGGTGGCCTGGCCTCACCTCCTGGATGTCTTCAATGGAGACTGGAGACCAGAGGGGGAAGGGGAGAAATTGGAATACCGCCAGCTGCTCACCCCAGGTATTCACCCCAGCTGCTCCCGCCAAGGTGCTCCTCTCCAGCTGCTCCCCGCTGATGCTCACCCCCAGCTGCTCACCCCAGGTATTCACCCCAGCTGCTCCCCCCAGGTGCTCCTTCTAGCCGCTCCCCCAGCTGCTCACCCCCAGATGCTTCTTCCAGCTGCTCACCCCAGGTATTCACCCCAGCTGCTCCCCGCTGATGCTCCCCCCAAGCGCTCAGAGCTTTCTTCTCCAAAGTTCCTTCCCAGTCATTATCTCATTGCTCACCCAGCCTTGGCCCACCCCATAGAGGAGGGAAGGAAGAAGTACTTATTAAGTGCCTACTATGTGCCAGGCCCTCTGCTAAGTGCTTTACAGAAATAATTTTATTCGATCCTCACAACACTGGGGGGCGGGTGCCGTCACGATCTCTGTTTTATAGTTGAGTAAACTGAGGCAAACAGAGGTGAGGTGGCTTGTCCTGGGTCACGCTGCTAGGAAGCATCTGGGGCCCGGCACCATCCGCTCATCTAGCTGCCTTGAAGGGACACAGACATGATTTGGCCCTTGGCTCTTCAGTCATGATTGTATCTGGTCCCAGAACCCAGGCAGGCCTGACCAGAGGATCCCAACTCCAGAGCTCAAAGGGACCCTAGGAGCCGACTAGTGACAGCCCGTTAGCTTGGAGATGGGGAAACTGAGGCTAGGAGGAAGGGATTTTACAGATGAGGACAGAGGTCAATCAATTAGTCCAACGAATTAGAGGTAAAGCCAGGAGCGGCCCCAGGTGTCCCGATTCCTACTTTACTGTTCTTGAGAGAAGGGGTGGGGTAGGGGTACGACAACAGAAACCCGAGAGATGTAGAGACCCAGGGACGGGGCAGCTGGTCAGGAGGAGTCTCAGACAGAGCTTCCCCTCCCCCACCTTAGTGTTGGCCCCTTCCCTCTCGGCCCGCCCAAGCTGATCAGAGGGATCTCTGCTCGCTGCCCTGATGTCCCAGAGAGGGTGAGATCAAAGCCCAGCCCATTAGCTAGCCAGCCCAGAAGTGAGGTCTGAACACTGTTTGGAAAGCTGTCCAACCCCAGCCTTCCCAGGTTCTGGGTGGGGAAAAGAGGAGGCAGGAGCCAGGACAAAGGGGAAACAGATGGCCCTTCTACACACAAAGTGCCTTCTGTTTGCAGAGGTTGCTCCCATGCTTCCATCAATAGACCCTGGGATGTGAGCTGAGCCCACAGCAGAGGGGAGGGACTGCACACAACGACCGGACATCTGCCAATGCAGTCCCTTGCACTGGTGTCAAGCTCTGCCTGTGAGAACAGCAGGGGTTGGATGGGGAACAGAAGGAAGAGAGGGGACCCAAAGGAATCAAACCAGTGACCTTAACTTCACTGAGTACACTGCAGCATAGAACTGGGGGGGGGGGTAGAGAGGGAGAGAGGGAGTGAGGGAGAGAGGGAGGGAGGGAGAGTGACACAGAGAGGGAGAGAGAGAGAGAGATTGTATCCACTTTTTGTGCAACTATGTATCTAAGGCAGGGAGTTAGTGGGTGTCTGGAGGGCCCTAATCCTGAAAGCCAAGTAAAAAGAAGCCTGGGAAATCACATGGTTTGGACAGAAGGCCTCAGTTTCTCCATCGATAAAGGGGGCAATTATCTTAACCCCAAGAAAAGAGGCTCCAGGGTTTAGTTATAAGGGAAGAGCTTCTAGTGGTTAGGCCAAGCTAATATAATAAAAATGACAATTTTACCTAAATTAATTTACTTATTCAGTGCCATACCCATTAAAGTATCAAAAAATATTTTACAGGGCTGGACAAAATAATACCAAAATTCACCTGGAAGAACAAGAGGTCCAGAATAGCAAGGGATTTAATGAAAAGAAATGTCAGGGAAGGTGGCCTAGCCACACCAGATATTAAACTGTGCTATAAAGCAGCAGTCATCAAACCTGCTTGGTACTGGCTAAGAAACAGAGTTGGGGATCAGAGGAATAGGTTAGGTACACAGGAAGCAGTAGCCAACGACTATAGCAATCTACTTTTTGATAAACCCAAAGGGGCCAGCTTCTGGGCTAAGAATTCACTGTTTCACAAAAACTGCTGGGAAAATGGAAAATGGTAGGGCAGAAACTGGGCACAGACCAATATCTTACACCATACACCAAAATAAAGTCCAAATGGGTTCATGATTTAGGAATAAAGGCTGATACTATAAGCAATTGGGACAGTAAAGAATAGTTTACCTGTCAGATTTATGGAGAAGGGAAGAATTCATGACCCAACAAGAGATAGAGAGCATTACAAAATGCAAAATGGATAATTTTAATTATGTTAAATTGAAAAGTTTTTGCATAAACAAAGCCAATGCAACAAAGATTAGGAAAGAAGCAGAAAATTGGGAGGAAATCTTTACAACCAGTGTCTCTGAAAAAGGCCTCATCTCTAAAAATATACAGGGAACTGAG
>CM053624.1:375435054-375449955 GCA_028646595.1 Phalanger gymnotis | reverse complement strand
GAGAAGATGTGGGAAAATTGGAACATTGTTACATTGTTGGTGGAGTTGTGAACTGATCCTGCCATTCTGGAGAGCAATTTGGAGCTATGCCCGAAGGGCTATAAAAATGTGCATCTCCTTTGACCCAGTAATACCACTTCTAGGATTGTATCCCCAAGAGATCGCACAAGTGAGAAAAGGACCCGTATGTACAAAAATATTTATAGCGGCTCTTTTTGTGGTGGCAAAGAATTGGAAATTGAGGGGATGCCCATTCACTGGGGAACAGCTAACCAAATTGTGGTATGTGAATGTAATGGAGCACTACTGTGCTATAAGAAACGATGAGCAGGCAGACTTCAGAAAAACCTGGAAAGACTTACACGAACCGATGCCGACCGAAGAGAGCAGAACCAGGAGAACACCACACACAATTACAGACGCACATATCTGTGAGGACTACCTTTTATAGACTTGGCTCCTCTCATCAACGCAAGGTGTAAAGACAGCTCCAAAAGACTCATGATGGACAAAGCTCTGCACATCGAAAGAAAGCCCTACGGAGCCTGAGTGCACATTGAGGGGAACTACTTGCTCTCTCTGTTTTCCTCTTTTGGTTTCGTTTCTCCTTTCTCATGATTCATTCCATTGGTTACCATTCTTCTTTACGACTGGACCATTAGTAAATGAGCTCAATGTGAAGGTATATGTAGAACCTATATTGGCTCACATGCCGTCTTGGGGGGGAGGGGGGAGAGGAGGGAGGGAGAGAAAATTTGGAACCCAAAGCTTGTGGAACTGAGTGTTGTAAACTAAAAATAAAAAATAAATTGAAAAAAAAGAAGTTGTTCACTGCTAGGCCCACACGGTCATCAGGGTCTGGACCCTCAGCTCCTGCCGGTGATGATCAGATGACGAGTGAATCTGGCTTCTATGAAGGGTGGGCATCTCTCCCAGCTAAGGAACTCTTTACCTGTCACAGAGCTGCCCCCTACCCAGGCAATGCCCACCCCTCCCCCATGCCGGGTGTCCTTGGAGCCCACTGGGAGGACTCTCTCCCCCAGGACAGAGATTGTGTATGCCCAGCACCTAGCACCCTGACCCGTACACAGTAGGTGTTTAATAAATGCTTGTCTAGCAATGATTCTGTCAGGCGGTGATCTCAGCTCCCATGATTTAATCACGTCTAAGTCGATGATTCTCAAACCTGCCTATCCAGCCCTGACCTCTCTTTGAATCTCACCCTGGATGTCTTGAGCTCCTTATCTCCCCCCGCAAACTCTCCTTTCTTTCTAACATCCCTATTACTGTGGCGGGGCCCAATATCCTCCCAGTCCCCCAGGCTCCCAAGCTAACCATTGCCCTTGACTTTCAGTCCCCCCCCCAATCCAGTCTGTTACCAAAGGCTGCCAGTCTGACCTCCACGACATCTCCTGTATACCCCCCCTTTCTCTCTGCTGCCCCCACTCTGGCGCAGGCCCTCATCACCTCACACCCGGACCACCGCAGTAGCTGCTGCGGGTCTGCCCATCACAAGTCACTACCCCTCTCCAGTCCATCGTCCTCTTTGCTGTCAAAGTGATCTCCCCAAGCATAGACCTGACCATGGCACCCCCTGCTCAATAACCCCAGTGGCTCCCTATGGCTTCCAGGATCCTCTAGCATTCAAAGCCCCCCATAACCTCCTGCCCTCACCTCCACCCTTCCACTTTTCTCTTCCAAACAGTGGCACTGGCCTCTCTGCTGTTCTTCAGACACACACAGTGCCCCCTTTAACAGCCTGTCTTCCCCAGAGCAGGAGACGCCAAGTCAGAGGAGGGCCATGACCACTGCTGGCCCGGCAGGGTCAGTGCTGCCCTCCAGGAGCTGCTGGGGAAGAGGAAGCCAGTGTCCCTGGGTCAAAGACAGCAGGCTCTTGCTTTGAGTCAAGGACAGCCCCAAGGGGGCGCCGGCTCCTGCTCTGGGCCCTCTGCCTTATGGTCCCTCCATCCCCTTCCAGGAGGCCCCATCACAGGACCATAGGATCCTATCCGTCTGATGCTATTAAGTCCAACCCCTCATTTTACAGAAGAAACTGAAGCCCAGGCAGGAAAAGTGACTTATCCAAGATCATACAAGTCATATATCCAAGGCGCGATTTGAACACAGCTCTTCTGACTCAAGTCAGTACTCTGTCCTCTGAACTACATTGAGTCTATTACACGTAGTAAGTACTACGAAGCCCTCCACCTCACACGTCTCTGAAGGCAGCCTCAGATTCCACTAGCTTTGAGGGTCTCCCTGCCACAAAGAATTGAGCTTGTGGTCCACTTGAGCCTCCAGATCATTTTCAGATAGCTAGCCACACCTCTCATCCTGCACTTGGGAAGGTGGTTAAACGTAAGAGTTTTTATATCCATCCTTATTCAAATCCATCTCATTCGATTTGGTCCAAAGCTCTCACCTATCGGGGTCACTTTGAACTCTGCCTCCCACCCAATGTGCTTGCTAGCCCTCCCAGTTTTGGGTCCTACACTGCCAAATCACCCTGGAACTAATCCAAGTCACTGATTTAAATGTGAAACAGCACAAGGCCAAGCCCAGTGCCTTGGGCCACTCCACTCTCCAAGGGGATGATGAGCAGCTAAGGTCTAGTCTCTGAGCACAGTCACTAAACCAGCTTTGAGCACATCTGCCTGTACCATCCTCAGGGCCACTCCTACTCTGCAGAGGCTTTGCTGTGATCCAGATGAATGGCTCTGCCTTGAGCACTTCCTCACCTGCCGATCTAGTGCATCCCTGACCAAGGAAAGGGGTCCAGGTGACCGACCCTGCTCTGGAGGAAGCCAGGCTGGCTCCGGGTGATTGCAGCTTCCTTTTCTGAATGCTCACAAACCGTCCTTTTAATCACTCAGGCTAGAATGTTGGCAGCAATCAATGGCAAACACCTTTACATCCTTTTTGGTTTAGAATTGGGACGTTTGCCCTCCTCCAGTCCTGTGACGCTCAGGCTTCCGGAAGCCGCTAGCAGGTCTCCGAAGTCCAAATCTAACAAATTCCCACTAATTAGACCCCACTTTCTAGATGAGTGTTAGTTAGAGGGGCCCTGCTGTGGCTCTGGACTGACCCAATCACATGAAACTTCAGGGCAGCATATGAAAATAAGATCCAATGAGATACTGTAAAGCACTGAACATGGTGCCTGGCACACAGTAGGTGCTTAAGGAACACTCGTCTCCTTCCCCTTTCCGTGTGGGAGGTAGCAGCTCAGGCATTGAGGAGGCTGCAGGGAGTCAGCTGCTGGGCCCGGGGACCTCTCCTGTCCCCCTTGATATTGGGTGTCTCCTTGCTTCCCTTCCTCCAGAGGAGCAGCTTGTATTGCCTTGAGAGTCTTACAGGGTCTGTGGTTAAGTGCTATGTTGCTTGGAAGTGAGGATGTAGAGACCATCCGAGAGGGGATGTCACTGGGAGTGAAGGAATCTCTGCCATTTTCTGATAGCCCGACACAGAGCGAGCCCCACCCGCAGTTCGTATGCCAAAGCAGGAACACGGCTGGCACAGATGGCAGGTCTCGTGGGCTTTAGCACCAGAAGAGACCTTAGAAATCATCTTGTCCAGTAGGGGTTACTTAGTGACCATGGACATGTTGTTCACCCTGTCTGGGACTTACCTTACCCATGAGGTTCATAGAGGTGAAGAAATTCACCCATGGTTTACAAAGCAGGATGAAGATTTGAACCTAGAGCCCGAGTCCTAATCTGAAATTCTCTGTGAATGATCTACCACTCTGGGAGTGGGGACATGCCCCAGAGCCCTCTTCTGCACCGTGCCCTGTCCCATGCCAAGGCCTGGGTCCCAATCCCTACCCAAGGCTTAGCACTTCTATTTCCCTGGGAGGAAGAGGTAGAGGCCTGGCCCTCCTTGTGAAATGGCTTCGTCCTGTTGGCAGCCCCCTTTCTGGCCCTCCCCCACTCCCACCAGCACAGAGAGCATCCAGATGCCTCTGTTTTCCCAGGCAAAGTGATAAGGCCTTCCTTTGTCTCCCAGTCCGGAGGGGAAGCAGGGAAGGTGATAAAACCAAGGCACTGGCGAGGCTTTCTCCCCCACTGATCTCCCCCTTTCCCTATCACTGAACTGGGAACTCACAGAGCACCGATCCTCCCAGCTCTCTGTCTGCAGAAGGAGGGATTCTGGCCCCACCACAGATGGGTGTTCTGAGGCTCGGCCGCAGTGAACGATGTACCCATGGGGCCCCAGCAGGAGATGAAGGGGCCCAGAAATAATGGGACCTGAATATGGGGGTGAGGAGGGTCAGGAAGAGCCCCCCCCCTCAGGAGGGGTCCATTATTGTTCAGAGCTACAGAGTCCTCCAGTCACTAGCTTCCCCGGCCTGGGCCTCAGTTTCCTCATCTGAAAAATAACCTGTAGAAGGAAATGGCAAACCCCTCCTGCGTCTTTGCCAAGAAAACCCCCAACAGGGTAACCAAGAGTCGCACATGACTGACATGACTCAGCAACAACCATATCTATGCACACACGAGTTATCACATGTAGAGTGCTATAAAATGCTATCATCATATGTTCCTATGTGAGTATGAGTGCACACTACGAATTCCCTGCTGTGTGGAGTAATACTTGCCTTTTTTGGCCAGAAATTGAGCTCACGCCCTCCAGATACAGGGTTGGACAGCCCTGTCTACTCCATCTCTGCCTTCTTCTTGAACTCTTATCTCTGGACCCCCCGGCCTCTGCCCTTCTGGCCCATGGAGGCCACATCTGCACTCACCTGGCTGAGGCCTGCCCTGAAGGCCGTGGCCCACCCTGTTCCCACTCCACCTGGAGAATGACGGTGTCTTTCCTGCCTATTTGCTTGCTATGCTCCCGGGATACATTGTGGTGCACTCCCCTCTCTTCAAGGAAAGATCGTGGGGGTGGAGGGGAGATGATACCAGCACCCCAACTCTGCGCCTTAGCTCAGCTCTGCTGGCAGAGCCAGGCAGGGTGAGTGTTCAGGTACAGCTGAGGCCCAGTCCGCTGAAAAGGAGCACCCCCGAGACTCCAAGGTGAGCCTTTGTGGCGCTGAAGATGACAGGCTCAGAAATGGATGGTGTTTCACAAACAGGAGGGGGAAAAGTCAGAGACCTGAGCTGGAGTCCTTGCTGTTTGGCCTTGGGAGAGTCACAGCCTGCCTCTGAGCCCTCCACAACCAACCTTACAGGACTGTACATAGATCAGAAGAGACCTTATGTGGGAAAGAACGGGGAAGCCTAAAAGCCCTCTAGAAATGTGTGCTCCTCTTGGTGCCTTCCATGCCCAGGTCATCCTCTTGCCCACATCAACTGACAAGATCCCCAGGGCAGGGGCTGAGCTTTGGAACTCCCAGAGCTGAGCAAGTCTAGGGTTCTGCAGCCCACAGGAATCAGTCAAGCAACACTGGGGAATGAGTGCATGAACTGCAGCAGGGCAGGCCACGTCTCTGAGCCTTGGTCTCCTCATCTGGAAAATGAGGGGTAGGATGAGATGGGCTCCTAGGTCTCTTCCAGCCCAAGGCTGAGGATCCCACAATGGCCAAGGTCTTGAGGCCAAGGATGCCATGGTGACCGAGATCTCGAGGCCAAGGATGCCGTGGTGGCCAAGGTCTCCTCCAGCTCGAGGCCAAGGATGCTATGGTCACTGAGGTCTCCTCCAGTATGAGGCTGAGGACACCATGATGGCTGAGGTCTCCTCCGGCTCAAGGCCCAAGATCCCATGATCACTGACTTTTAGCCTTGCAAGGACCCCTTCCTTGACCCAGCAAACTGACCATAAAACAGGCAAATCTGAGTGTCCTAGGAGTGGACACACCCTACACCCATAAGACTCCTTCCATTTTCAAACATTTGCCTCTCGTGGGAGTGATACATTAACCTTGAAAGGGTGTGTTCAGCTTTAAAGGCTCTCAGCACTGTGGGACCTCCCTCTAATTCTAATTTTCTTCTGTTCACCCCACCATGACTTGGGGCTCAGAGAGGCTTCCCTGCCTGGTCCAGCCCTGCCCCATCTCTGCCTCCTTTTGCTTAATTCTTGATTCCCCAGCTTAGTCTCTGAAAACTCCCAGCTTCGGCAAGGCCCAAGGGCCTAATTGCAGCCAGGCCAGGGGTCTGAAGCCCATTGCTCAGATTGAGTCACCAAGGCATTCCCTATTCTCTCTTCCCACCTACCCTATACATGGGAGCCTTAAACTGGCAGGGATGGGGGCAGGAAAGAGGAGTCTGATTTGGTGGTGGGGAAGGGAAGGCAGGAGCTCAGGAAAACGTGGGCCTACCTGGGTAATCTCTAACTGATGGGGCCTCTGAAGCTGCCCCAGGTATTAGAAGATTGGGGGGGTGGCGCTAGGGGAGAGGGACTGAAGCAGGGCCTGCCCACTGGGAAGAGCCCATTCACCAGGACTGGTGGCCCTCCACCCTGTGCACCTGTGCAAACAGGAAGCCAGCCAGCTTTCTCTTCCCAACTCGTGTCAGTGTCTGTCTGGGTCTATGCCCACATATGGGGGAGGCCTTGGGGAAGGAGAGCCCTCTAGATCTCCTCCCACCTCAATGCTGCCCCCTGACCTGCCCCCCCCCCAGAGCTGGCAGGTTCCACCCTAATCTCCCACCCCTACTTAGTGAGCCAGAAGCCCCAGACTCTGGAACTCGCATTTCCTTCCCACCCTGTCCCTAGCTGCCAGGCTTCATTCTTGTCTTTTTGCCCAAGTTAGTGTGGGCTGTAAGCCAGCTGCCCTGGTCTCAGAGCCACGCCTCCCATGGCCTAGGGTTCCACATTCTATGACTCCTCTCCACATGCCACCACCCAGCTTTCCGTCACTGCCAGGGCACACTGTACTGCTGACTAGGACTGTCACCTGGCACACAGGGTGGGTCCTGGCTGGGCAGGACTGATCAGGAGGTGGCAATGGGTCCAGAGAATGATGTCTTCTCCACCCTCAGAGCCAAGCCCCACAGGAAGGAGGACACAAAGGTCCCCGGGGCTTGGGACACAGGTGGGTGTAGTAGGACTTCACAGGATCTGGTTTGGAATCCCAGCTCTGACATTCTGACCTGGCCAAGTCCCATCATTCCTTGGACTTCGTGAAGGAAGTGGCCTAAATGGCCTCTACAGCCTTGTTCAGCTTGGACTCTATGCTCCTATGACCTCAGGACTGGCTCTCTTTATCTGTAAAGCAGCAGTAGGTTGCCAGCCCCCAGGTCCATTCTAGCTCTAAATCCCTGACCTCATGACCTCTCGGCCTCAGTTTCCTTATCTATATAAGTGGAGAGATTGTCCTTGATGGTCTCCCCAAGTCTCTTCTAGCTCTCGACCCGAGCTCCTGAACCCCAGGTGTCATCCTACAAAGGGCTTCTCCCTCAGGCTGGTGCCGGCTCCATCGTTACCACTTGTGAGGGTTCCTTCTCCAAATTCCCTTAACTACCCTTCCATCCAGGCCACCTCTTTCCAGAGACTGTGAGACTGTATCAAATGTCTTCTGAAATCCCACGTCCAGGCCTGCTCCAGGCCCCTGGCAGTAAGGGAAATGAGTCTGGCAGCCAGCATTTGCCAGTGTACCAGGCACTGGGGATACAAAGGAAAAGTCCCTGCCCTCCAGCAGCTTGTAGCCTGACATAGCCTGATAGGGGGACGAAATGTCTAAAACATAACATCCGAGATAAATTCAGAGTGGTGGAAGGGAGCTGGGTGGGGTGGGCATAGCCACCGGGGCTGAGTAGTGGCTGGACCGGACCTGGTATCTAGTGATCACAACTTTTCTTGCTCGATGCTGTCCCCTCTAGAATGAGCCTATGGTTTGGAGGCTCTACCATCTTTCCTTCTTTCTGCTGTCCCTTTCCCATCAGGTATGGTTCTGAGGACAGAAGCCTGGTTTCCTCATTTCACAGGAGTTGTCTTCCCTCTCCTCTCTTTTCACCTCCCCAAGTGCTCAGCCTAGGCCCCTCCCATGGCAGAAGTTCCACAGGCAGCCTGACAGATCCACCCTGACAGATCCCAACCTAGCACTACCCAGCCCGCTCTGCCCAGCCCTACCTACCCAACCCTGCCCAGCCTACCCTAGCCCAGCCCTGTCCTGCCCTGCCCTGCCCAGGCACTGCCTAGCTCAGCCTAGCCTAGGCCTACCCTGCCCAACCTAGCACTACCCAGCCCAGCCCAGCCCAGCATGGCCCAGCCCTTGTCCTGCCCTGCCCTGCCCCACCCTGCCCCACCCTGCCCTGCCCTGTCCTACCCAGCCCAGCCCAGTCCAACCCAGCCAATCTCTACTCACAGAGCTGGGACTCTGGAGAACGCATCATTTTCTTGGACTCCTGCCAGATGGTCTTGCAATCTTCCTGTAGCTTGTAGAATCTGTCTTTCCTCCATGAGCTGGACTTGACTTTCTGGAGCTGGGAGCCTTTCAGCAGGAACTTCAAGTCACCATCATCCTGCAAGCCTAGGGAGAAAGGAGGGGGGAGGGAATCGAGGCAAGGGTTAGTGCATAGTCTCCTTCCCTGGCCCTTCAATGGCCGTCCTTCATGGTTGTCACTGTCCCACCCTGGCATCTCCTCCAGTGCTGGCCCCACCCCCCAAAGCTGACAGCGGGATCTGCCTTCCAAGCTGAACCTCCATCTCCCAGGTCTTCTTGGGTCCCCCAGACCCCTCAGCGTTGGTGCTTTACAAAGTTTTATCTATGGCCCTCCATGGTGATCTCACTACTGACCCTGAAGATCCTTGTACACCCTCCAGACTTTAACTATGATGTCTCTTTAGGACTTTCTGTGAAGGGTCTGCACCTAAATCCACCACAGTGGATCGATAACCATTGTGCAGCTGAAGTGTTTTGGAGAGCTTCCTCCGGCACTCAGGTAGAGCTGCCCAGAGAATTGGCAGGGACCGGACTCAGACATGGCTTCTGACTCTGGCTGGCTGGCCCTTCTGCCTTTCCTCTACGTGCACATGGCTGCCAGATTCCCCTGGGGCTCACCCTCTTCTCCAGCCCCAATCCTAGATTTCTGTCTGGCTTTAGGAGACTCCTCCTCAGAGGT
This sequence comes from Phalanger gymnotis, assembly GCA_028646595.1. Taxonomy (NCBI): domain Eukaryota; kingdom Metazoa; phylum Chordata; class Mammalia; order Diprotodontia; family Phalangeridae; genus Phalanger; species Phalanger gymnotis. Next base: position 375,440,950 of record CM053624.1, on the reverse strand, counting down.
CCTCACACACAGCGTGTCCAAAGTTCACTCTCTTAACGTGCTCCTTCTTCATCCATTTCTATCTCCTTCCAGTCTATTCAATTCAACAAACATACAACAAATAGCAGATGTGTGCAGGCCCCCTGCCCTCACGGGGCTTATGGTCTGGTAGGGAGCTATCACACACACACACACGCATGCATACAGGTCTAACACAAAATGTTGCTAAATGCACCAGAGGGTACAAAGTACTTTGTATGATCAGAGAGGGAAGATATGTCACCCACTAGGGAGAGGCGTCAAAAAAGTCTGTCTGCTGTTAGAGCGGAGCTTTAGAGGATGGGGAGGGATTTGACAGGTAAAGAAGAAGAAAGACAGCATTCTAGACATCAGGAACAGCATGAGCAAAGGTATGGAGGCAGGAAAGTATGGAGTGTGTCCCAAGAATGGCGTATAACTCAGTTTGATTGGAGCATGGAGGACTCAGGGATAATATCAACTAAGGTTGAGAAGGTAAGGTGCCACAGGACAAGGAAGGGGCTTATGTGCCGAGCAGAGAAATCTGAAATGGACTCAGGAGCACTAGGGAGCCACTTTAGACCATAGAGCAGGGGCCTGTACTAGGTTTCTTCACAAGGAAGATTTCTGACTGGAGTATGAAGGAAAGAGCAAAGGGAGGAGGGAGTATTCAGAGAGGGGCAATGGGAGGAACCCTGAGTTTGGCACCTGAGGACCAAGGAGTGTGTGTGTGTGTGTGCGCGCGCGTGTGTGTATGTATAAGGGGTTGGTGCCGACCCCGGGGCTGTTAGGACCCTAGCACTTGGCCTGTTTCCTGGGTAAACCAGACAGGCTTAGTAGGAGTGGAACGGCAGGCACCGGGAGCGAGGGCCTCCGCCCTTGGGAAGCCCCTGTGGTCTACCTACACATGCAGAGCCTGTCCACAAGAGACACACTGGCCCAGAAGGAGGGACACTGCTGGCCATTACCTAATGGTCTTGAACCATTGCCTAGTGCAGTGCCTTGTTACTTTACTTACCGGAACATCTTTGACACTTTATGGGGACATCCTGCCTCGTGTCTCACGTGGCCCATGTAGCTCTGATACCATATTGCAACATGCCCGATCCTTCCCATACCCTTGTAGATACTATAGTGCAACATACATTGCAACAATCCAGATCCTTCCCATGCCCATGCCGAGACCCATACTGAAACAGAGTGCAACAGTATACCCGTACTGCAACATTGCTATCCTTTCCCACTGCAACATTTCTGGTCTTTCCCATGCTGTCATCATCATACTCATTGGCCACTTGCTTATGCTCACATAGTGCCAACCCTATAAAAAGGGATAATTTCTCCCAATAAATCAGAGTTCTTGCACCGCGTACCTAGACAGGTCCTTGCCGGTCAAGGATCCCCAACATGTATGTGTGTGAGAGAGAGAATATGTGTGACTATAAGTGTATATGTGAGTGTGGGAATGTGTGTGTATGAGTGTGTGAGTGTATATGTGAGTGTGTGTATGTGAATATGTGTGTGTGAGAGAGAATGTGTGACTATAAGTGTATGTGTGAGTGTATGAATGTGTGTGTGTGTGTGAGAGAGAGAGAGAGAGAGAGAGAGAGAGAGAGAGAGAGAGAGAGAGAGGAGAGAGAAAGAGATATTGAGATTCCCTACCCTCCCTCCTTGTATTTTCCTCCCGCAGGCCTTCCATGTCTTCTGGTTCCTAAGTGACAACTGACTTTCCCAGGCAGACACCCTGTCCTTTGCCCACTCTCTCCTTTTGCACTCCTGGGGTAAGGAAGAGGCGCAGCTCCCTATTGTCTCTGCCTCTTCACTCTCTGCACAACTTCCAATGTTTGATTCTATTACTGTCTGTATGTTTGCCTCTGTCATGTACTTGCCTTTGGGTCACTCACCCTTCCGAATTCCTCAAGGCGGTGCAGTATCTGGGTGCCGCCTTTCTAGGGGTGGCACAGTCCATAGAGCGCCCCAGGCCTGGAGTCATAAAGACTCATTTTCCTGAGTTCCGTTCTGGTTTCAGACAGTCGTGGGACCCATGGCAAGTTACTGGACCCTGTTTGCCTCAGTTTCCTCATCTGTAAAATGAGCTGGAGAAGGAAGTGGCAAACCACACCAGTGTCTTCACCAAGAAAACCCCCAATGGGATCAGGAAGAGTCAGACATGACTGAGCAGCAGCAGCAGCAGCGGTCTTTTTCTACCCCAGCCTCCGCCAGCATCTTTGGTAACCTCATTATTCACGTTCCCTTCATCTCAAACACTTCTTCAGTTCCCATGACCTCCATCCCGTCAGAGGATGGCCTGCCCTGCCCAGAAGCTGACTAGCTTTCCTCCTCTGAGCCCAATCTCCGATCCTTCGTCCCTCGCACTTTTCTTCCCCTCTTCGGGTACCTGCTCTCACCTTCTTCCGTCCTCTCAGACCCTCAAGCCTTCACTGTCCTCCCAGTATATTTTACCCCTGCTTCAACTTCCTTCCCGCCTTTTAAAGCCTCAATCCTACTGCCAGCCACTTCAGCACAGAAGGGTCATCCACCCTGGCATTTTTTGCCTCTTGGTCCTTCCATTGCTCCTCAGCCTGAGGTCCCCGCCTTCCTCCAAGGTCCCCACCATCGACCCTGTCTAGTGTGACTTCCAAGTTGCCAGGCACGGCGGGAGGAGCTCATGAGGCCAGGCTGATGAGATCCACCGCTCAGAGTAAAATCAGCAGAGCCTTTACACCGGCAGCCCATCTCTGACTGATTTCTGCATGACTCTAGGAGCTCCCCAGCTCTGAATCCAGCCTCCCGACTCTTGGCAGACGACCGGGCCTCCCCTTCACCTCTTTTTCTGATGTACTTGGCAAACACTGACACGTGCGAACATTTCCACACACAAAGAATAGGAAAAGAGGGTTGTATAGGAACCACGACTCCTACTGACAAAGTCACTTTTGAATTATGTAGCAAATAAATTTGAATTATAATAGGTAATCACATATGAAATTAATAGATAACATTGGACATTACGGTGACCACAAAGTCCAGTGCTGTGTCCCCACTGCAGGCCCCCCTTTCAAAGCCTCCATCGTCTCTCTTCTGCAGTTTTTAGATGTTCTTTTCTGCTTTTTCCTTTTTCTCCCTACCTTTACCCCTCCACCCTAACTTCTGACTCCCTCCCAATTAAAGCCCTCCCTGATAACATAATTAAGCAAAACGAATCCATTCGTTGGCTACCCTTGAACTTGGATGCCTTATTCTGCACCCTTAGTCCACCACTTCTCCTCTAAGAAGGGGATGATCTGTCAATTGGTCAGTCAATAAACACTTATTAAGCACCAAGTATGTGCCAGGCCCTGTACTAGGTGCTGGGGATACAAAAAAAAAAAGAGGCAAAAGGCAGTCTTGCCCTCAAGGAGCTTACAGTCTAATGGGGGAGAGAATAAGCAGAGAAATACAAGCAAACAGGCTATAGAAAAGATAAACAGACAAGGGTCAGCGGAGACAAGGCACCAGAACTGAGGGGCGGTGGAGGTTTCCCTGAGTGGGGCCTTGAAGGAGGCCTGGGAGGTCAGCAATCAGAGCAGAAGAGGGAGGGTAGTCCGGGCCTGAGGATGGCCACAGAGACGGCCAGAACCCAGAGATGGGGGCCGAGTCCCTGGATAGAAGAGGAGCCATCGGGGAGGAAGGTGTGAAAAGATGGGAAGGAAAGAAGGAGGCGGCCTTTCTAGCCAAGGCAAACTCCCTCCCTTGAGCCCACCCCCTCTCTTCTTCCCATTATCTACAAACACCCTGAAGAAACTGTTTCTTGGCCCCTGTCATCCTCAAGCTAACATCTCATGGCTCACCCCCTTTCATCCTACCTGAGATTTTACTCATTGCTTGACCTTGGGTAAGTCACTGAACTCAGCTTCCTCATCTGTAAAGTGGGGATCATCTACCTCACAGGACTATAGTAGGACTCAATAACCCATAACAGGCTAACGTTTGCATTTTGTAAATTTTAGGAACGGAAAGAACGCATGTGTGCAGACCTAAGGCTTGCACAGTGTTTTACAGACATCTCTTTTGACCTGAATCATTGGGAAAGTGGGGTCTGGGGGCTGGCTTGGCCTTTTCCAAAGGCAGAGGGCACCAGCTGGCAGAGGAGCAGCCCCCTCCTCTCAGAGGACCTTCCCCATTTACGAGCCTCAGTAGAGCTTCGATTCATTCCACCAAAGATTGACCCAATGATACAAAAATGTAAATACGACCCAATCCCTGCCCTCAAAGAGAGTCTACTCCACTGAGGCTCCATTCCCAAGGGAATGGTGAGATCACAAAGTGTAGGCTCTTCTTTTAACCTCTCAGCCCTCAAAGGAAGAATACAGGCCCCTAGACCAAGACCGGACAGGGCCTTGGAGACCATCAATCCTCATTTTACAGATGAGGAGACTGAGGCAGAGAGAGACCTGCCCAGCGTCCCAGAGCTAATTGAGTCTGAGGCAGGATTCGAACCCAGGTCCTCCTGACTCCCAGTCTGGTGCTCTTTTTAACATGTCACACACTAAGCCCAACCTCTCAGAGTGAATGCGTTTTCAGAAGCCTCCCCGCAGGAGGGGCTGTGCACGTATACAGACAGCAGAGGACAAACCTTGCTCCTTTCATTAGGTCAAGGCTGGTGCCACTGGGGCATTTCATTAAGTTTTTCTCAGCTGGTTGGGCTTCTTAAGTGAGTTATCTTCCAAAGGGAAGCAAGCGCCATGATTCGGGCTGGGTCAGATGGATCACACATGGCCTTCTAGGTCCTTGAGTGCTGCCATTTGACTGAATCCAAACTCGTCAGAACAAATCCCCTTGATAAAAGGATTCGTTCTGTCAACCTCGGACTCTGCCAAAAGGCTGCACTCAAGGACCCAAAAGGTCCCAGGTTCCCCAGCCCTGGACCAGACCCTGTCTGCCATCTCCTGGTCTGCACTTAGGAGCCAGGCGCACCCGGGTTCAAAGCCTGCCTCCATTACCTGTTGATCCTGGCCAGCTCTGAATCCATGATGCTCCATAGGATTCCCCCATCCAGCACTGACTCCGGCCAGTCTTCCTGCTGCCAAGTCAGGCTGTGTTCATCACACCAGCTCTGATTGTGACAGAAGAGGGCCTGCTGCTGAGAGCCTGGGGAGTGGCCAGTCCAAGCACCTAGCTGCCCATGGATTGGACCATAATAGACACTTAGTAGGGCAGCCAGGTGGCAAGGTACATAGAAAACTCATCTTCCTGAGTGCCAATCTGGCCTCAGAGACTTCTTAACTGGGTGACCCTGGGCAAGTCACTTCACCCTGTTTGCCTCAGTTTCTTCATCTGTAAAATGAGATGGAGAAGGAAACAGCAAACCACTGCAGTATGCCCAGAAAACCCCAAATGGAGTCACAGAGTCAGACGGGACTAAAACCACTCAACAACCACCACAAACACTGTCTGGTGCCTCAGATACCTAAGCAAAATGCGCCTAGATTTTGAAAGGTTGGACAAAGAGGAAACGAGTGTCTTCTTCCTTTAAAAAAAAAGAAAAACAAAGCATTTCCTTCCATCAGGGAGTCCATCCTTCCCTGAGGGTGAGAGAGGCAGCAGCTCCCAGGAAAGATCTGAAGTCAGTCACTGGAATTCAAATCTTAGCTCAGCCGCTTCTTGCCTGGGTGACCTCGAACAACCACCATGCCTCTCTGGGATTCAGTTTCTTCATCTGTAAAATGAAGTGGGTCAGACTGGATGGTCCCTGAGCTTCCTTCCTGCTCTAAATAGCTGACTATGCATGAGAACAGCATAAGAAAAAACTTAAGGAGGAGAGGCCAGCCAAGTGAAGGGAGGGCAGGAAAGGAAGACCAGGACTCCAAAAGGCAGAGATGAGGAGGCCCGGATTGACTGGTCTAGGTGGGAGAGGGGC
>CM053624.1:375371872-375426242 GCA_028646595.1 Phalanger gymnotis | reverse complement strand
AGAGAGAGAGAGAGAGAGAGAGAGACAGAGAGAGAGAGACAGAGAGAGAGAGGATTTGGAACTCAGAATTTTAACAAAAATTTAAAATGCAGCTGGCAGGACCAAATGGACTTTCAAGTGAATTCTACCAAACATTTAAAGAGCAACTAATTCCAACATTAAATAAATTATTTGGAATAATAGGCAAAGAAGCAGTCCTACCAAACTCCTTTTGTGAAACAAATATGGTGCTGATACCTAAACCAGGAAAAGCAAAAACAAAGAAAATTATAGACCAATTTTGCTAATGAATATTGATGCAAAAATCCTAAATAAAATAAAATACTAGCTAGGAGAACACAGTGATATATAGTTTGTGATATATCACTTGTGAATAAGTGAAATTTATACCAGGAGTGCAGGGGTGGTTCAATATAAGGAAAACTATTAACATAATTGATTGACTCAATAACAGAAGCGATAAAAATCATGTGATTATTTCAACAGATGCAGAAAAAGCTTTTGACAAAGTACAACACTGATTCCTATTACAAACATTTGAAAGCAGAGGCATGAATGGATTTTTCTTAAAATGATAAGAAGCATCTCCCTAAAACCATCAGCCAGCAGTATCTGTAAGAGGGATAAGCCAGAAGCCTTCCCACTAAGATCAGAGGTGAAGCAAAGATGCTCATTGTCACCACTAACATCCTGTATCTTCCCAGAAATGCTAGCCATAGCAGTAAGAGAAGAAGAGGAAATGGAAGGAATCAGAATGGGCAATGAGGTAATAAGACTATCTCTTTTTGCAGAAATAATGTGGTATATTTGGAAAATCTTAGAGATTCAACTAAAAATTAGTTGAAACAATGAATAATTTAGCAAAGGAGCAGAATATAAAATAAATCCACCTAAGTCATCAGTATTTCTATATATCACCAACATAGCCCTGCAAGAAGAGATAGTAGGAGATATTTCCACTTAAAATAACTGTATACCTTCCAAGACAAACCCAGAACTACATAAACATAATTATAAAACTCTTTTTATACAAATAAAACCAGATTTAAATAACTGGAGAAATATTAATTGTTCATGGGTAGGTAGAGCCAATATAATAAAAATGAGAATTTTGCCTAAACTAATCTACTTATTCAGGGTAATCTCAATTAAACAACCAAAAATTATTTTATTGAATTAGAAAAATAATAACAAAATTCATTCAGAAGAGCAAAAGGTTAAATGAAAAAAAATGTAAAGGAAGGAGGTCTCGCAGTGCCGGGATCTTAAACTGTATTATAAGTTGGTAATTATCAAAACTATCTGGTATTGGCAAAGAAATAGAATAGAGGATCAGTTGAATAGAGTAGGTATGCAATACATAATAGTAAATGTCTACAGTAAGGTTGTATTTCATAAGTGCAAAGATCTAAACTTTTTGGATAAGAACTCACTATTTGATAAAAAAAAATTATATCTTACACCATTTACCAAAATAAGGTCAAAAAGGATGCATGGCTTAGATGTAAAAGGCAGTATCATAAGTAAATTAGAAGAGCATAGGACACATTCCCTATCAGATTTACGTATAGGAGAAGAATTTATGAATAAACAAGAGATAGAGAGCATTATGGGATGTGAAATGGATAATTTTGTTTACATTAAATTAAAAAGTTTTTATACAAATAAAACCAACATAGCCTAGAAGGAAAATAGAAAATTGGGGAAAATGTCTTATAGACAGTTTCTTGGATAAAGGCCTCATATCTCAAATATATAGAGAATATGAGTCATTCCCCAATTAATAAATGGTAAAAGGATAGGAACAGGCAGTTTTTGGAAGAAGAAATCAAGGGTGTATAGAACATGAAAGAATGCTCTAAATCATTATTGATTAGAGAAATGCAAATTGAAACAACTCTGAGGTATCATCTCATACCTATCAGATTGGCCAAAACGATAGCAGGGGAAAATGACAAATGTTGCAGGGTCTGTGGAAAAATTGGGATATTGATACACTATTGGTGAACTGTGAACTGATCCAACCATTTTGGAGAGCAATCTGGAATTATGTCCCTCAAATTATAAAACTGCATACGCCCTTTGATTCAGCAATGCCACTCCTAGGTCTGTTTCCCAAGGTGATTGAGAAAAAGGAAAAGAACCTCTGTGTCCTAAACTATTTACAGCAGGTCTCTTTGTGGTGGCAAAGAATCAGAAATTGAGGGGATGCTTGTCAATTGGGGAATGGCTGAACAAAGTGCGGTTTGTGAATACTACTGTGCGGTAAGAAATGATGAGCAGGTTGTCTTTAGCAAAACATGGAAAGATGTGTGGATAAGGTAAAATGGGCTCCTTAGCACTTAGTTTGGGGGTGCCCTTGAGGAGTTTGGCTTTCGTTTACTTTGAGTGAGAGTACTTTCAGCTGTTAAGTGCTAAGCCCCAGGCCCAAAGCCCTATCAGGTGTGAAACCTGTGTGGGTGTAGACTGATGACTTAAGAGGGGCCAACTCAGGAACCAATGGTCTCTGGTCATTGAGGCGGGGCTTGAGGACGCCAGAGGCTCGGCTGCGAGAAAAGGCAAGCTAAGAGACAACTACAGCTGAAGCTGAAAAAAAGCCGAAGCAAGAGACCTGTGTGAATCCAGGAGTGCGAGCAAGGACTTGAGGCCAGTAAATATGATTGGCTAAATACTATCTTGTTTTTATGTGGCCTCCTGGTTACTCTTGTGAGGCGGGCCTACTGGGCCTGGGGTTTTTTGGTCAAGATATCAGAATAGGGAGGCTGGTTTGCGAATCTGTTGCTGTGGGGCCTAAATAAATGTTTTGTTGCTTTCTACTTAGAGAATCCCTCATACCTTGCGATTTCGAACCATTCAAACATATACATGATCATATTTGAGATCATAAATTCGGTCATCCTACTACAAAAGACTTGCACAAAATGATGAAGAGTGAAATGAGCAGAACCAAGAGAACAGTGGACACGGGAACAGCAGTACTGTTTGAAGAGTAACCGTGAATGACTAAGCTATTCTGAGTAATGTCACCATTCAAACCAACTATGAAGGAATGTGGTCTCCACCTCCAGAGAAACAATTGACGCATGGAAGTATTGTAATATTCCCCTTATGTCTCTGTATCAAATGCTGGCTTTCTCTAATGTGGGGTTGGGAAGGAGGGAGACAACTTGGAACTCAAAGTGTAACAATAAAAAAAAATAAAATGAATATAAAAATTAAAATAAAAAATGTCCTCAGAGGAAGAGAAGAAATCAAAACTTGTGGCATGAGAGTAAACGTGATATTAACTTGTAAATGAAGGTGAAATTAAAAAAAGACACGTAATTAGGAAGTAAATCATGAAACAAATAAAAATATATTAAAAGAAGAAAAGAAATAGGCCTTGCTCCGCAGCTGAGCCATCCTCTGTGTGGAGGTTTCCACCACAATTTCTTGAGAACAAGATCTCTCTTTCCATCTGCATGCCCTGACCTTGGTAAAGTGCTAGCATGCAGTGAGTGATTAATAAATGCTGTTTGCTGAACTGAACTGAAATGTTTTTATTCATTGCCATTCCTCCCATTTCTCTACCCTAAGTGTGGGGGTTGCTCAAGGCTGTCCTAGGCCCTTCTACACTCATCAGCATCCATGTAGATGACATCCGAATCTATCTCTTCAATCCTTGTCTCTCTGACGCCCATCTCCCATTGTAAATTGTCTGCTAGAAACCACCTGATGTTCCACTGGTAGCCTGGGCTCTAAGTGTCCAAAACAGGACCCATTATCACCCCCCATAAGCCTGCTCTTCCTCCAAACTGCCCAGATTTGTGGAGGGCACTGCCATCTTCCTGGTCAGCCAGGACTTGCCCAAGCTCCTTCAGCTATTAAACCACAGGGTGAAGTCTTGACCTGCGCCTCCCACACAAGGCTGGCCATCTCCTTAGAGGCCTGGCTTACCTGCTTTTGTCATTGGCCTGGGGTATTGAGATGGTCACATCCAGCCCTTTGGCTTTCCCTGAAATGCCCAGAACAAGAGATTTCTTCATCCCTTCTATCTGACATGGGAGGGCAAGGTCTGTCAGTTCATCCTATAAGCGAAACAAAGTCCTATCTTCTTGTTAACCAAGCTAAGATGCAGAACTAGGTTGGAAAATGTGTGAGAAGTCATCCAAAACAGAGAACTCCCCTGCTTCTTGGGCCATGGATTGTTGGTCGTACAATCATTGTTGGGCAGTCCATGTCTAAGGACGTGGAACAAAGCAAGTGTAAATGGCCCCATGTCTATATTCTGAATTTCATGATGTCCCTTCTGCCTTCTTTTCAAGATGCCACCACCCCTGGAGGTAGTTCAGGATCTCTTTTTTCGCAGAGTCCCTGGAGTATGATCCTGAGCAGGTCAGAGCCAGACCAATCAACATACACATTCAGGCCACCCAGTGACAGGCAGAAGGGTTAAGAGTGAGAGGGAAGCCATGAAGCCCCTGGGACTGATAGAGGTAAGTGGTTGGGGGTGGGGGGAAGGGGGAAGAAGGCCAGCACTATAACCCTGGACATTGGAGAGGACCAGACCAGTGTCCTCACTCCCAGTTCTCAGATATAAAAATAAAAACTAGGAAAGTAAGTTTTCCTTTATGGGATCCACAGACACAAAAAATTTTAAGCCCTATTGTAACAGGTAAACTTGAGAACCCTTTGATGTAAAAGACTCCTAACCCTCTAGCATCAAAATGTGGATTTTGATTTTGGCCAAAAACCACAAAACCCCAAGCCTATTCTAACCTAATTTCAAAAGCTCTTGACCTGAGATGGGGTAACAGTGATGTGGAGCAACCCGCTCAGGCTCATGCCTGAGAGGAGGGTAGGGCATTCTGCAGCACTCCAGGGTGGATGTGCTGGGGCTGCCGGAGGTGAGACATGGGGCCCTTGCCTAGGGCCTCCTCAAAGCTGAGAAGCCCAAGTCTCCCTGCTCTCTGAGGTTGCGCCAGGTCAGAGCCCCCTCCCCGCCAGGGACATCACGGCACAACGGTTCTGGGGCCGCCCTTACCATAGTGAAAGCTGTGAACTGTAGGGACAGCTGCTTCTCCTCGTTGGGCCCCAAGAGGCCGTTTCTAGGGCAGACATCCACTAGGCAGAGGCCAGAATGAGTCCCCAGAAGCTGCCAATACAGGGAAATTCCCTTTTAAGCTGTCCAGACACTGCCAAACTAACTTCAGAGCTTCCAAAGGCTCAGCCAGCCCCACTTTGGCCAAGGGAAGGCACAGCACCCATGCTGCAAAGCCCGGCAGCTTAGCAGATCTGGGCCGCAGCCCATCTCCCTCCAGGAGACCCCAAAAGGGAACCATTGAGGCAGGGTTACTGGGTGCCGGACCACCTCTGTTCCTGGCTCTCAGATAGAACCACCCCAGTAGAAATGAGAATCTTGGAAGAAGTTATCTGGGTGAGCTAGAATGGCACTGCCTCAGGGGCCCACAAGACCAGGTGTATCAGAGAGCCCCAGGAAGACCTGAGTTCAAATCCAACCTCAGACACTCACTGGCTGTGTGACCCTGGCAAGTCACTTCCCCCTGTTTGCCTCAGTTTCCTCCTCAGTAAATGAGAGGGAGGTAATCACAGCACCTACTCCCTAGGGCGACTGAGGATCTGAGTAAAGTGATATATATGAAAGTGCTGGCTCGAATGCACTCTCCTCAGGGGAGAGAAGGGGCACGTTCAAAAGATGCCGCAGAGGTGAAGCTGACAGGCCTTAGTGCCCAGATTGGGGGAGGGGCAGGGGCTGAGAGAGGGAGGAATCCAGGAGACGCCTGGGGTGGCAACCTGGGAGAAGGGAGGAGGGTTTGAGGGAAAGACACAGGGTCCATTTTGGACCCACTGGGCTGAAGGCGTCTACTAGAATCCTCTTTGGGATGTCTGGAAGGCTGTGAGCACCACTTAGTCACCTGCTGGGGGCACTCCCCGCAACCTTTGGCTTTCCCAGCTATAAGATGGGGAGCCAAAGATGAAATGTAAAATCTGTAAGTCTGTAAAATGTGGGGCCGGCCTCATCGATGGTCTCTGGGACCTTACAATCCTGCTGCCTTTGCACCCTGCAAACACCTGGTGCTCCAGCCACAGCCACGTGGGCCACTGTTCGTCTTCCTCGCTCCACCTGTCCCAGGCCAGCCAAGCCCTCCCCCAAGCCTGGATGGAGGAAGAGTCTCTTACCTTCCCCCACAGGAACTTGGTGGGCAGGAGCGTCCCGTTAAAGAGCGTGATGGTGGCCTCAGTGGGAATGCCAAAGTATATGTTGCTGAGTACAAGCTGGCTGGACATCAGGTAGACATGAGGCTTCTGCACTTCACCATACACAGGCAGGTAGCTGGAGGCAAAGGGGGTGTGGGGTGAGGCATCGTCAGGCAGCGTAGGTCAGGCCTGGAGTGCCCAGGGCTGGGAGGCCTCCCCAAAATTCTTCCCCAATTCTGTTGAATGTGTGTGCCTTCCTCCTTCCCTCCCATCAAGCTTGTTGCTCAAGAAACACTCAGCACCAGTTACACACCTTCCCCACCTCTCTTATGGGGTGACTCTCCTGGGTCAAATTCTAGGCTTCATCTGGGAGGCTCTTCTGAGCCCAGGGACCCCCTTCCACAAGCTTCTCTGCACTAGCAACACTGCCAGCTCCACCTGGTACCAGGCAGTTGCCTTCTTCCAGCATTCTCTTAGGAGTGTCTCTCGAGAACCCGAGGTAGCTCAGCAAAGCCCTGGACACCCGAGAGGCCTCAGTACCAGAGCAGCACTTGAGCTGCTCCAAAGGCTGGCAAGGCCGGAAGTGTGTCTGGTGCTCATGATTCCTCAAGAGCAGTGTTGGTCAAAAGCGAATCACACCCAAGTACTTGGGACCATTCTCCTAAAAGGGCCACAATCCATCTGAAGAATTTTCTTCTATAGTAATGACAATTCTGAATTGAGATGCCCAAGGGACATGCGGAGAAAGACACACAAAAGGCAGCTGGAGATGTGCGGCTGCCGCTTGGGAAGCTGAGGAGGGCTCTAGGCACAGATCCAGAAGTCACAGCCATAAACATAGTCTTTGAGATCATGGGAGCTGATGGGAGGATGTGGAAGGCAAGTTAGGGAGGCAGAGAGAGACAGACAGAAGGCAGGAAGGATGGAGAGAAATAGGAGAACAGAAGGTGGGAGACAGAGACAGGGGAGAAGAAAAAGAAGAGGGTGAAGGAGAGAGGAAGAGAGAGGAAGAGAGACACAGAGAGAGGGAGAGAAGGGGGAAGAGAAGAAGATGGGGAGAGACAAGATACCAGGAGAGATGGAGAGAGAAGGAGGAGTGAGAGAGGTCACCTACATGTAAGAGAGGAGAGGCTCAGGACAGAGCCCTAGGAACACCTACAGTCAGGGAGAAAAAGCAAAACCCAGGGAGGAGAAAGGATCCTGAGGGAAGGGGTGGTCAGTGACTGCAGAGAGACCAAGAGAAATGAGGAGGGGAAAAGAGCATTTGTGGGGTTCAACAATGAAGAGATAACCCTACAGAACAGCAGTAGAGTGTCTGATAAACCCAAAGATCCCACTACTGGGCAAAAGCCTCTGGGAAAAACAGAAAGCTGCCTGGCAGAAATCTGGTTACATCAACATCTCTCACCACATATCGGAAGAAGCTTCAAATGGATCCATGACTTAGAGATAAACAGTTACATCTTAACTAAACTAGATGAATGATAAAGAAATGTCCTTTTGGATCAGTGGATACTTCAGGACTAAACAGGGGATAGAGAGGACCTCAGGGGAAGAAAGAACAATTTTAATGGTATAGAATTTCAAAGTTTTTACACAAGCAAAATCAATGTAGCTAAAATTAGAAAGGAAATAGTTAACTGGCGAAAATATTTGAAGCAAGTTTCTTTGATAAAGGTCTCATTTCTAAGATGTATAACTGGTTTACATTGATAAGAATAAGAACCATTCCCTAACTGATAAATGGTCATAGGACAGAAACAGGAAGTTTTCAAAGGAAGAAATCTAAGCTATCAACAATCATATGAAAAAATGCTCCAAATCCCTAATAATTAATGTAAATTAAAATAACTCTGAGGTTATACCTCATGCCCACAAGATTAGAAAATATGACAAATGTTGGAAGGGATGCAGAGAAAGAGGCACACTAATGTGCTCTTGGTAGAGCGCTAAATGGCTCAGTCGTTCTGGAAAGTAATTTGCTCCAAGTCACTAAACTCTGCACCCTCTTACCCAGCAACACCACTGCTATACCTATATCCTCCAGGAGATGAAAGAAAGAGAAAAAGGATCTCTCTGTACAAAAATATTCACAGCTATTTTTGTAGTGGTAAAGAACTGGGTGGTAAGAAGGCGTTTATTAATTGGGGAAAGGCTGGACATTCACACATTATAATTTGTTCACTGTAAGAAATGCTGAAAGGGATGGTTTCAATAAATCTAAGAAGACTTACATCAACGGATGCAAAATGAAGTGCACAGAGCTGGAAGAATGGTTTATGTAGTGACTACAAAATTGTAAAGAAATTCAGCGTTGAAGACTTAAGAGCAAGTGCCATGACTCCAGATGATCTGTGAGCAAGCATGCTGCCTGTCTCCAGAGGGGGGACAGCCTCAAGATAAGAGCGAGACATAAACTTTTGGATAAGGCTAATGAGGGAATTTTTTTTCTTGACTAGGTATGCTTGTTACATGAGTTTTGTTTTTCTTTCTTGTCTTTTTTCCAATGAGGGACAGGAGTTAGAAGGGAGAGAAGTGGGCTAGGGATTGGTTGACACCAAATAAGAAAAGACAAAGAGAAGAAAGTGGGACCACTGAAGCATTTTTTAAGTGCACAGAAAAGAATGAATGGAAGGCCAGAAGAGAACACAGACCAGAGGACCACAGACCTGCTGAACTGTACACAGCAGAGATGTATCAATCACAATTCTCTTTTTCTGTTCTACTCTGTAAATGCAAGTGCTGGTTTTGATTGGTGTTTGTTAAGTTCAGAATACAAAAATAACTTAATAAAGAGATTTATCTGGAGAGTTGATGAAGTTGCCCATGAAATGAAAGAAGAATTTAGTGATGGAAGGGGGAGATAATAGCCAGATGGCAATGAGGGGCAGCTGAGGAAGGAGAGGCAGCCAGTGCAGACAATCTTTTGTCTTTTTTTTTAATTTAGTATTTTATTTATCCCCAATCACATGTAAAACAATTTTTAACATTTGTTATTAAAACTCTGAGTTCCAAATTCTCTCCCCTCTTCCCTCCCCATCCCTCTCATTGAGAAGGCAAGCAAGTCGATCTAGGTCATACACGTGTATAGACAACTTTTTTTTTAGGAGTTTGGTGTAAAAGGGGGGAGGGCTATAGATTGATAATTCGGGGTGGGGGTAGGTTCAGTAAAGTGTTTTTAAAAGAATAAAAGTCAGGCAGGTTTAAAGGCAGCAGGGACAGAGCGGGTGGATAAGAAGGTTGAGAATTAGTGGGAGGTGGATCACTAAAGAGGTAAGCATGGGCTCGAGGGCACAAGTGAAGAATTGGCATTGGGAAGGAGATGGGAGCCAAATCTGAGAAAGCGGGGTGATGTGAAGGGTGGGCTGGGAGAGAGGAACCTGGCGGTACGGCCTGCTTTGTCTCAGTACTGGGCCAGGTGAAGTCCTCCACTGAGGGGGAAGGAGAGGGCCAGTTTGGGGCAGAGCTGGAGGGCCCTAGAGACACTGAGTCCAGGCACAGAAGGCAGTGAGCAGGCACATTTCATTTTCTCTTACCCCCTCTATGGCTCTAATTTTTTTTCTTTTGGAGGGCGGAAGGCAATTGGGTTTAAGTGACTTGCCCAAGGTCACATAACTAGTAAGTGTCAATTGTCTGAGGCCAGATTTGAACTCAGGTCTTCCTGACTCCCGGGCCAGTGCTCTATTCACTGCACCACCTAGCTGCCCCTCTCCTCCCCCTCTAACACCTTGGATAGGCTATCCTACACAAGAGGGACTTGGCAAACATCAGCCAAATGCACCAACGGATCTCAAGCATGGATGTGATGGATAGATGGTGGTGCCTTTTTTAGGAACTTTCAAATTGCCTTGTGTATACCTTTAAACAGTATTTCACTCCCTATTCTCAGAAAACAGAGCCCAAGCTCAGGAGCTGTCCAGAAGAACTGATGGCCACTTGGCATCTTTGAAAAAGCACCTGTTCCCAGAAAACAATGATTTAAAAAAAGACGTGCTGGTGCCGGGGCAGCATCAGACAGACAGATGGACAGAAAGATGCTTTGTTTGCGTGTTGTCCCCACCATCATACTGGGAGCCCACAGAGGGCAAGGACTGTCTCTTGCTTCTTTTTGTACCCCCAGTGCTTAGCACAGGGCCTGGCACATAGTAGGTGCTTAATAAATGTGTATTGATGGATTATCGATGGGTCGAGGTGCCGCCAGGGCTCTTGGCCCAGTGGGTTGAGGCCTTACCTGGGGTCTCCATTTTCCACTTGCAGCTCTAAGACTGTCTGGAGGCTCTGGCAGCACTTAGCTTCAAAGGTAACAGTCACTCGGAGCTGCCCTAGAGGAGGAATATGGCCCCGGGGGGGCACAATGATGAAGGGAGAAACCTGAGGAGGAAGAGGACAGAGAGATCGGCTCAGAAAGCTGTGTTATGACTGGTGCTTCGAGGGGGAGTTTCAGACTCAGATGGGAATGGAAGCAAGCAGCATATGACCGGGGAACTGCAAATTAAGACCGTGCTGCACTGGATTTGTGTTTATTTTGTTGTGCTTCCCAATTACATTTGCATCCGGTTCAGGAGATGTGCTGCCACTGGCCTCAGTGTGACACCTCTGCTCAAGTGGATCTGAGGAAGAGGAAGAGGAAGAGGAAGGAGGAGGAGGGAAGTGAGAGGAGGAAGAGGGAAGAGGGAGAAGACAGATCAGGACTGGAGCAGGGGGCAAAGCACAGAGGACCAAGCTGGAGAAGAGGAAAGCCTTGACTCCTCAGGGAGGAAGCAGAGACGTCCCAGAGGGGCCTGGATGGTGAAAGGTCTAGGACCCCAGGAGATACAGATCAGGTGAAGGTGCAGGGCCGTGATCACACCCATCTTAGCCTTCCCTGGAGAGTGTTGCTCAGCTCTGGGCACCACAGCTGCAGGAGGACCCAGGTAAGCTGGAGAGGGTCCCAAGAAGGCAGCCAGGCTGGGGCGGCGCCTGGAGTCTCATGGCATCTGAGGATGTGTTGAAGGATCCGGGCTTGGGGAGCCTGGAGAAGTCCCTCCCAACTCTGGCACTCGAGGCTTCTGTGACACAAGTCACTTTGAGGCTTGGAGCCCAGTTACTGTGAGAATGGTGAGGGCATCGACAGAAACGCAAGGATGAGAAAAGGTCTGGTTTGAGGAGGGGGAGGGGGAAGGGGAGCTTTGGAGAGGTAGAGTTTGAGGTGCCAAGGGGGTCTTAAGTTCGAGTACCGAGACCAGAAGGGCCGGGGGAGCTCAGCTGTGGTAGAGCCCCGGAGTGTCTGCCAGCAGGAGGAGAATCCCTGGAGATTTGAGAATCACCAAGCTTGGAGGCCACATGTGGCTTCTGGACCCGCACGCCATGGCTGCCCAAGGGCCCAGGGAGCTTACTTTTTCCTTCCTCTCCTTGAGGCACACTGGGCTCTCTTGCATCTTCCACTTCGCTGGGAGCTGGCTTGTGTTCTGAATGTTTATAAAGCCGATCGCTTTCTTCCCCAGTCGGACCAGACCAAGCCGCAGGGCTGAGACATCGATGTTAAGTGTCGGCCCCTAAGACACCAAGAAAGACCCTTCACACGTCATTCCTGCCCTTCTTTTTGCAAATTCTCAATAGCATTTGCTGCCTGCTGAGGGTAGTGCCCTTAACCCTGATCCTGACCCCTGGGCTGTCCAGACCCCACTGAGGGCCAATGCCACAGGGATAAGATGGCAATTACCAACTCCAGTCCTCCCAGCAAGATGGAGGACCACCCCTTGCCCTATCGCTCTACCTGGAGACCCCTGGCATTGGCCAACTCTGAGGCCTGCTCTCTGATCTGCCGCTGCACCCTTAGGGCTTCTGGGCTTTCCCATGGGCATGAAGCCCATGCAGCTCAACTTTATTACATATATTGTCTCCCCTAAATAGAATGTGAGCACCTTGAGAGCAAAGCCAGGTACACATAAGTAGTCAATAAATGCTTTTTTGTTCATCCATCCATTCATTCATCCATCATCCATCATCCATCCATCCATCCATCCATCCACCCATCCATCCATCATCCATCCATCCATCCATCCATCCACCCATCCACCCATCCATCCATCCATCTACCTATCCATCCATCTACCTATCCATCTATCCATCATCCATCCATCCATCCATCCACCCATCCATCCATCCATCTACCCATCATCCATCATCCAGCCATCTACCCACCCACCCATCCATCCATCCATCTACCTATCCATCCATCCATCCCATCCATCCATCCATCCACCCATCCATCCACCCATCATCCATCCATCATCCATCCACCCATCCATCCATCTACCTATCCATCCATCTACCTATCCATCCATCCATCCATCATCCAACCATCCACCCACCCATCCATCATCCATCATCCACCCACCTATCCATCCATCAATCCATCCATCCGTTCATCCATCATCCATCCATCATCCATCCACCCATCCATCATCCATCCATCCATCCATCCATCCATCTACCTATCCATCCATCCATCCATCATCCATCCGTCCGTCCATCCATCCATCCATCCATCCATCCATCCATCCATCCATCCATCCATTCATCCATCCTCTAAACGGCCAAAGGTCTTCCGTGGAACAGACAACAGGCTTCCTTCTCTGGTGGGGGCCCATGCACACCCTTACCTTGAAGGCAGCCTCAACGTGCAGCACTACGGGTACTGGTGAGCGCTCAATTTTACAGAGGAGCTCCTGGCTTGTCACTCCAGGAACACCTCCGGTGAAATTCAATTCAAATTCACCCATTTCATTAGGTTCTGGGAAACGAGAAGGCTACAAGGTCACAAATTCTGGGGTGCTCCGATTCAGGGGACCAGAGGTGAGCCCCGAGAGCCATGTGTGCTAGCTGGAGCCCTAGCTTGAGGACTGCTAGCACCGGGCTTTGCCACTGGCCATATTGAGGCCACCTGTCCTGAGTGCCCACCTCCAACCTCAAGAACCTCTAAGGTGTCCACACCTTCTGCTTGTGCTTCTGAGCCCATTTCCCTCCCATATTCCTCGAGCATCTAGTTCCTCCCCTCATCCTTCCCCAAGCCTCCATGGGACTGTGCCAGCCCCTGTAAGCATGCTCTCTGCCTCTCCCTCTCCCCTTTCTGTCTCTGTCTTTCTCCCCCCTCTCCTCTTTTTCCCTGTGCCCTTTCCCCTTTCCACTCACTCTCTCTCCCTCTTCCCATTTTCAGAGCTGAGGTCCTTCCTCTTCCTTATCCCTCACTCCACTTCCCTACTATCAGGCTTCCATCCACACTCCTCTTACCCAGCTTCATGCCAGTCTCCTTTCACTGTGAAAGCCCCCAACCTCGAGCATCTCTCGGTTCTCCTGCATCTGTGAGCGCTCCTGCGCCTCTTCCCTCAGAGCATGGGTCTCCCAAGGCCCGCTGCTCAGCCCTCTCCTCTTTCTGGTCTCCATCATACCCTGTTCCAATGATTGGATGACGGCCCCACTGACAGGCAGAGCCCCCATTTCCTTCTGACGCTCCCTGTGCTCCCTTGCTTCTTCATGGCAAGGTGCCTGCTGCTCTTCCAGGCCTGCCCTTTGGGTGTCCGGTCTTGTGGCTCTGCTTCTAGAACATCTCTTGTATCTGCCTCTTTCTCTCCACTGGCCTCAACTTATAAGTCTCCTGACTGGAATCCCTGTCTCCTACAGAGCTGTCAAGTGGATGTTCCTCTTCCTCTGATGGGTGAGCTCCTTCCAGATCCTCCATTGAAGGAGGGGGCCCAGGGCAGCCAAAGGTCTTTTGCCTTTTCTTTGTATCCCTAGGGCTTAGCATTGTGCCTAGAACACAGCAGGTGCTTAATAAATGCTTAAGCTAAACTGGCTTCGTTGTTGTTCCCCATGCTTGACATTTTCTCTCTCCCTCTGGTGTCTTTGCACCCTAGACCTAGAATGCCTTCTTTCTACACCTCTGTCTCTGGAACTCCTGGCTTCCTTTAAGGCTCAGCTCAAGAGACATTTCCTTCCAAGGGCCTCTCTACTCAAGCCCCAGTTCCTACCCATCATTCCACAGTTACTGGGTATAATCAGGATTGCTTTCTATCTGCAGGACAATCCTTAAAGTCAGAGACCATCCCACATCTGTATTCACATCCCAAGCATCCAGCACGGTGCCTGCCTGGTACATACCATGGGTTTAGTAAATGCTTGTTGATTGAATAATGTTCTTCCTCTCTTCAAATTTCCAAGTATTTCCTTATCTATGTACCCAATGCATCACCCAGGGGAACCTCAGCTCCTTGAGGGCAGGGGGGGCTTTCTTCTGCAGTTCCCTCTCCCGTGTCCAACACTCAGGGCCTCTCACATACATGGGGGTACAATGGCTTGCCTGTTGCCTTGCTGCCACAAAACCACATTACCTATGACCCCGGTGTAGGGCTCCACTTCAACAATGTGGCAATCACTGATTTTCCCCCAGGTGTACCGGATGGCAGATTTGCTGTTGTTCCACATCTAAGAGACAAGGAAACCTGAAGCTTGGTTTGGGAAAGTACATTCTGGTCTTAGTCTGGGGTCCCAGCCTCCAGGGAACCATGTGCTTCCCAAACCCAAGTCCTCAGAGTCTCCTTGTGGCCATCCTCCAGAGGAGTCCTTGGGCTTGAGACAGACTCTCTCAGGATGGCCCATTCTGACACCAAAGATTAAAAGGGCAGCAGATGAGAGCTGGTGCTCACTCGACATCTGAGGCTGACTCTGGGAGGGCAGCGAGAGCTGGGGTCTGGGCCCCTAGGGCCATGTCAGGCACACAGTGCACCCGAGACCCTGGGAGGCTTTAGGATAAAGGGAGACCCTCAGGAAGCCACCATCCCATCCACCCCATGAATGAGAGGGTCCCACCTTGAAGTCTTTCTTCACATTCACTCCAATGTAGTTTTCTCCTGGAATGATAATGGCATACGGTTCCAGAAGAATCTGGAAGGGTTCGACAGAACCTTTCACCTCGATTTCCAGGGCAATGATGTCATCCATGGTACTTGGTAATTCACACACATTCTCGTTTTCTACACTGCAAAAACAGGGAGGGCCTATGAACCAGCACGCACAGAAGCCTCCTTCACAGATGCTCATGGTCTGGACGCCGCTTCCAGCTTAACGTTCTCCTTGAGTTTTTCTTCAGTGTTAAAAGCTTTTCCCTCAATCCCAATGCTAAGTGTGTAGCAGCCACAGAGGAAGCTCCCACAGACTCTTAAGACAGTCAGAGAAGCTCTTTCTGTGGGCAGCAAAGAACTGGAAACAAGAGCAGTTCCCATTGACTGGGAAAAGATCCTCAAATCATGGCAGAAGAACATAATGGAACAGCCCTAAGCCAGGAGAAACAAAGCCTATGAAGACTTCTGAGAAGTTTGGGAAGACTCCTGGGAACTGAACAAAGTGAAGCAAGCAGAACCAGGGAAACAAGACACAATGTAACTGAAAAGAATAACAAAAAGGGAACGGAACATGGTATAGTTCTCAGAGCCCAGGCTCTCCCCGAAGAAGAGACGGCCCCTCATTCCCTCTGTAAGTGTGGATGCTCTGAGGCTTGAGGAGAGGGAAAGGCGGGAGGGGTCATTTAGGAAGGACCCAGGCAGGATTACACATTGAAGCTGGAGAGGTGGCTGGTGGGGCTGTAAACTGGCCCACTGACACCCACCAAAAAACCATTAAACCCTTTGGCCCAGAGACATCAATGCCAAAGAGATCAAAGGAAGTGGAAAAGGACCTGTATGACCACACATATTTATAGTAACTCTTTTGTGGTAGAAAAGAATTAGAAACTGTGGGGGGTGCCCATCAATTAGGGACTGGCTGAAGAAGTTATGGTATATAGATGTACTGTGCTGTAGGAATTGGTGATGGGGATGGGAAAGGAACAAGCATTTATTGAGCACCAACTATGTGCCAAGCGCCGTGCCAAGTGCTTTAGAAATATTATCTCATTTGCTCCCCACAACCACCCTAGGAAGTAGGTGCTGTTATGGTCTCCCTTTTACAGTTGAGGAAATTGGGGCAGATGGAAGTTAAATGGCTTGCCCAAGGTCACACAGCTAATAAGTGTCTGAGGATGGATTTGAACTCAGGTCTTCCTGACTCCAGACTCAGCATCTCTTCACTGAGCCACTAGCTCTATGAAGGGGATGGTTTCAGAGGAATCTGGGAAGAATTGTATGAGCTGATACAAAGTGAAGTGAGCAGAACCAGGAGAACAATTTATACAATGACATCGTAAAGGCAATTTTGAGAGACTGAAGAATTCTGATCAACACAGCAACCCAGCACCAATCCAGAGGACTTGATAACGAAACATGCTCCTCTCCTTCAGAAAGGAAGGTCAGGGCAGAGTTAAGGCTGAGCCTTGTGCTTTCAGGGTCTGGGGTTTATTTTTGTTTGACTACATGTTTGTACTAAGCTTTGTTTTTCTTATTTTCTGGGGAGAAGAAAAGAAAAACGTGAAAAAGAATTTAGACCTGAAACTAAAAGTGAACTTTTTAAAAAGGTGACATTGATAGCTACTCAGTGGGGGATCCCACGCTCACCCTGGAAGATTGTGCATGCCCTGACGGGCAGAAATGCTGAGTAAGTAACTAGTTACACAAGAGTCACTGACCTGCTCTTCAATCAATCAATCAACCAGTCAAGAGTTAATAAGCATCTACTATGTGTTAGGCACTGTGCTAAAGTTCTGGGGTACAAAAGGAGGCAAAAAGCAGTCCCTGAACTGAAGGAGCTAACAACCTAATAGGGGAGACAACATGTAGATAGATGATAGATAGATAGATAGATAGATAGATAGATAGATAGATAGATAGATAGACAGATGGACAGATGGACAAAGAGAGGGAGAGAGAGAGAGGGAGAGAGAGAGAGAGAAAGAGAGATGGAAAGAAAGCAAGCAAGCAAGATAGATAGATATAGATAGATGGACGGACAGACAGACAGATGGATAGACAGACAGATAGATGGATGGATGGACAGAGAGAGAAAGAAAGATAGATATAGATAGATGGACGGACAGACAGACAGACGGATAGACAGACAGATAGATAGATGGATGGATGGATAGACAGACGGAGAGAGAGAGAGAGAGAAAGAGAGAAATGGAAAGAAAGATGGACGGACGGACAGACATAGATAAAAAGGCAGACGGATAGATAAGATACAGATAATTCATTCTATCTTTATCTACAACTATAGCTTGGATAAATACAAAATAAATAGGAAATAATTAACAGAGGGAAGGCTCTAGAATTAAGAGAGTCTGGGGATGGCTTCCAGGAAAAGCATCTTTTATGCTGGGACTTAGAAGAAGCCAGGGAGGTCAGAAAGTAGAGTTGAGGAGAGAGAGCATTCCAGGCATGGGGGAAATGCCCAGAGAAAACCCCAGAGATGACAGTATCTTGTTCATGGAGCAGCCAGGAGGTCAGTGTCACTGCATTGAAGAGGACCTGCTGGGGAGTGAGGTGTGAGAAGACTGGGAAGGTGGGAATGGGATGGATTACCAAGGGCTTTGAATGCTAAACAAAGCATTTTGTATTTGCCCCTAGAGGCACAGGGGCTGCTGGAGTTTATTGAGTAGTGGGTGACATGATCAGACCTGTGCTTTAGGAAAATCACTTCAGTAGCTGAATGGAGAATGGACTGGAGTGGGGGAGAGACTGAGGCAGGCAGACCCTCCCTCCCAGCAGCTACTGCCATAGTCCAGAGGTGAGGTCAGGAGGGTCTGGACCAGGCTTTGGAAAACCCAGATGTCGGTGCTTTTCTGGTAACTATGTATATTGTGATTTGCATAGAAAGAAATGTTACTCTGTTTATATTGTCTGTTTGTAATTTCTGTTTGTGTTTGCTCTGAAGTTCAGGGGGCTAGCTTTTCCCCCTGAACTAAGTGAATGATATTTGTATGTTGGATTACAGTGAGATTGTTAACCCTTAAAGCTGCTTTCCTTAGAAAAGCAGATCAAAGAACCTGTGCTGGTCGCCCTTCTGTGTGCTGGTATTGTTGGTCTTACACAGCCACAGTAGTGGCAAGCAGCATTGTTACACAGGGTGTGAGCAGAGTCAGAGGAGGGGAGGGGGTGTGTTCAAGAGATGTGGCAGAGATGATATTGACAGGTCTTGCCAACAGATTGGAGGGTGTGTGTGTGTGTGACAGAGGGACAGAGACAGAGACAAAAAGGGACATAGAGACAGAGAGAGACAGAGGACCAGACAGAGAGACAGAGACAGAGAAACAGAGTCAGGGAGAGAAAGGAGTCTAGGATGACTTCCAGGGTGTGAACCTCAGGGATTGGGAGGATATGAGGGGATGCACTCAACGGTAATAGCGAAGGTAAGAGGAGGAGGGTTTAGGGTAAAGAGAATGACTTCTACTTTGGACAACTGGAACTTTATGACTCAGTTTACCTTAGTTATAATCACAATACAGCTCACCCGTGGAACTTGCCGCCTGAGGCTTTTTCCATGAAGGACTACAACTACTCCTGAGCCAGGTAAGGCCCTACACTGTTGCGGAAGCTGCAGCTATGTCTGTGCTTAACTGTGACTGGTTGGCAATAAGGAAGAATAGAAAACCCAGGAAATCCTCCCAAGGTATCAATGCTTCTTAGGGCAATACTGAACCCTTGGAGATTTTTTTTCCTTCAGGAGAGGCTCCTAGCTCTTCTTGAAGGGCTGGGAGGATTACTGAACCCTCGAAGAAATATTTCCTCCTGGCAGGGGAGGAGCTCTGGTCCAAGCCAGGAAAGAGGGCCATTTTCAAAGGGATTGGAGAAGCCTGGAAACCAGGGATCTTCTCACTCTTAAAAAGGGGGAGACTAAAAATTAAAGCAAAATTAGCCATACACACATATATACATCCATATACATACAAATGTCCCAGAATTTGACCTAAATAGGGAATTTTCCTTTGTGTGCACTAATTTTATTTAATATCTTTCTTTGAGTCTGTCTTGTAATAGTATGTGTTTGTTAACTTTTTCTTGGGACTTGGTTAACTGAAAAAAATCTTTTTCCCTTCAAAAAGAATCTCTGTCTCTCTCTGATTCTGGCCAAGTCAAGGAGGCAGACAAAACACAGATAAGAGGGAGTCTTTCCTTTATGCAGTTTTAAGCTAATTCAAGACTAAATTTATGACTAAACTGTAAGTTCTCTATTGTGAATTTCTAAATTATAGTTCGAATTTTTTTATAAATGCTGAAATGTTTTAGTGAAATTTAACTCTCTAGAATTTGAAGAAGACAAGAGGAGAATTAAAAACTATAAAAGTTACAAGGAAAAATAACACTTAGCTCTCTTATCCCATTTTGCCTGGAGAGTGACAGACTTACCTGTTTTACAGCTAAGACAGGAAGGTCATTTCACTGATTGGAAAGAAGCTCATTGGAAAGTGGCATCAGTGAAGTTTCAAAGTGAAGGAAAAATACGCTGCAGCTTATATTTTCAATAGATGTGACACTTAGGAACTCCCTGATATTAGTGACTCTTTCCTAGTTCCCCCAAAAGAGAAAAGTTTGTATAAATCAGGGAACAACCAAAAAGTAAACAAGTTTTATTAGAACATCTAATTAGATACTTGGGAGTTTTATAAATTAAAGTATTAATCAATTTTGAAAGAAATTTTTGAATGTATGTGGGTTTATTTTGGGGGGGATTTATGGTTTTTTTAATTTTTAATGACCTTTAATAGAAGAGCATACTAAGATTAACAAGTATTAAAACAGAACTCACAGAGATCTAGAAGGTTATGGAAAGAACAAGTGTTTCAGAGTGATGGCTTTGAGATCCCAAAAAAGAAGAAATCCAACTATAAATTTATATTCCATGTACAGAGGAAATAGGGCAGGAGGTAATTTCTCTTCTTAATTATACATTTATTTTTAGTTTACAACACTCAGTTCCACAAGTTTTTGCGTTCCAAATTTTCTCTCCCTCCCTCTCTTCCCCCTTCCCCTCGAGACGGCATGTAATCCAATGTAGGTTCTACATATACCTTCACATTGAACTCATTTACATAATAGTCCAGTTGTAAAGAAGAATTATAACGAATGGAATGAATCAGAAGAAAGAAGAAATGAAACCAAAAAAGGTAAAAAAGAGAGACCAAATAGTTTGCCTCAATATACATTCAGATTCCATAATTCTTTCTCTGGATGTGTGTAGCTTTTTCCATCATGAGTCTTTTGGAGCTGTCTTTGAACCCTTGCATTGATGAGAGGAGTCAAGTTCATCAGAGTTAGTCCTTACAGATACCATGTGTCTGTAATCGTGTATAACGTTCTCCTGGTTCTGCTCCCCTCACTCAGCATCAGTTCATATAAGACTTTCCAGGTTATAATGAAGTCCACCTGCTCCTCATTTCTTACAGCACAATGGTATTGCATTACATTCATATCCCACAATCTGTTTAGCCATTTCCCAATTGATGGGCATCCCCTTGATTTCCAATTCTCTGGTACCACAAAAAGAGCTGCTATAAATATTTTTGTACATACTAGTCCTGTTTTGCAATTAGAAACTTTGCTGTAAATTATATTAGACTCCCCCATTCGGGTATGGATATTAAGTGGAAGATTTCAAACAATTTCTTGAGAAGAAAATGAGACTCCTACCCATTTTTATAAGAGATCACATAGAAGCGCCAGGTGGGATTTGGGGCTAGATCCATTCAAACGATGTGATGCAGAAATTGTTAACTCTGCTTTCGTTAATCAATCCCTGCCAGGAATTAAATCAATGTTTTCTGTCTTAAGTGGCATGGAAAGAGTACAGATGAACTTAGAAGCATCACCGCGGATGTATACGACAGCAAGAACGAAGGGGAAATCTGAACCAACACCTCCTCTCCACCCTGCTCCCCAAGGGAGCTATATTCCTGAGAGCTACTCAACACCACACGGACACAGGTTAAAGAAAGAGAAATTAGGCCTTCTGGGAGCCAAGAAGGTGGATTAAGTGGTAAATAACCATTAATTCTCCCATATTCACCTCCAAACAACCATAAAATGGCGCCCCAAAACAAATCCTGGAACAGTAGAACCAGCAAAAAGATGGAGTAAAACAATCTTTGAACCCAAGAAACTTGGAGGATCAACAGGAAAGGACAGGAAGCATCCCCTCAAGCCAGCAGCAAGCCCCATCTCAGCAAACCAGCAGGAGATCCTGAGCCCACTGTGGTGGAGCAGGCAAATGCCAACACTAGGACCCCCCACATGCCTCAGCATAGCCAGGGAAATGGGGAGACTCCAGCTCCAAGAACCTCCAAGTACTTTAGCACAGTCCCGGGCAAACAGGTAGATGCCAACCCTACTGGTGCTAGAACAAACAGCCAACTTCCAGGGCAGCTCCCGCCATCTGCTTCAGTGAATGAACAGGTACCTGCCAGGGCAGGCCAAGGCCACGGGCTTCAGCACAGCCCCGGGCAAACAGGTAGATGCCAACCTTACTGGTGCCTAAGTAAATAGGCAGCCCTCGAGGCCAGCTCCTGCCATGCGCTTCAGCACAGCCTGGGACGAACAAGTAGCCTCCAGTGGCCGGACCTCCCTGTGCTTCAGAGTAGCGCAAGGAAACAGAAACATCCCACCATCCTCAGCACATGTTAGACACCAGCACTAGGACTCCGAGTCAGCACCAGCTAAGCTACAAGACCCCTACAGCCCCCAGCAGCACCAGCCACCCCCCGCTCTACCCCTTCAGGGCAGCACCAGACATGAGTGGGCCTCAGGCAACATCAGAGCAGCACCAGGTAAACAGGGCCTGCAGCCCCTAATACAAGAAGCCTGAGACGGTGCCCCATCCACCTCAGGAGCAGAGCTCAGGTTTAAAAGAAAGGAAAAAAGCCAAAAAAGATGAGCAAAAAACAACAGAAAAAGAATCTGACCACAGAAAGCTATTATGGTGACAGGGAAGACCAAGATACAAACTCAGAAGAGGACAACAATGCCAAAACGCCTAAAGGCAAAACCCCAAAGAAAAACGGGAAGTGGTCTAAAGTCCAGAAAGAACTCATGGAAGAGCTCAAAAAGGAGCTTAAAAATCATATAACAGAGGCAGAAGAAAAATTGGGAAAAGAGATGACAGTGAGGCAAAAGAACTATGAAAAAAGAGTCAACAGCTTGGAAAGAAAAAGCAACTGCTTAAAAAATAGAATTGACCAAATGGAAAAGAAAGTACAAAAGCTAAGGAAAACAACTCCTTAAAACTTAGAATTGGGTGGAAGCTAATGACTCTATGAGACATCAAGAACCAATCAAAAGGGGCAGCTAGGTGGCACAGTGGGTACAGCACCAGCCCTGGAGTCAGGAGGACCTGAGTTCAAATCCGGCCTCAGACACTTGATATGTTTAGTAGCTGTGTGACCTTGGGCAAGTCACTTAACCCCGATAGCCTTGCCTTTCCCCCCAAAAAACGCAAACAAAAGAACCAATCAAACAAATTCAAAAGAATGAAAAAACAGAAGAAAATGTAAAATACCTCCCTGGAAAAACAACAAGAATCACTGGACCACCCCAAAGTTACAATCAGAAAGAGGACCTGGACAGCCTCCTTCAACACATCATCAAGGAAAACTGCTGGGTCAGAGGGCGAGAGAGGCACTGGAAGAACCCACTGATTGCCTCGGCAAAGAGATCCCCAAATAAAAACTTCAAGGGACATGACAGTCAAAATGCAGAACTATCAGGGCAAGGAAAAGATACTGCAAGAGGCCAGAAAGAAACAACTCCAATATCTGTGAGCCACAGGGCTTAGCTGCTGTAAAACTGGAGGCTGTGGAACATGACATTCCAGCAGGCAAAGGAGCTAGGACTACAACCAAGAATCACTTACCTGGTGAAATTAAGCACAACACTTCAAGGGGAAAAATGGTCATCGATGAAAAAGAAAGATTTCAAGATTTCATAAGGAGAAGACCAGAATTGAACAAAAAAAAATGATTTCCAATATCAAGACCCAAGAGTAGCCTAAAAAGTGAAAAGAGGAAAAGAAAATATAAGGGACACAATGGAGCTGAACTGTTTGTATCCCTACATGGAAAGAGACTTGTAATTCTTAAAAATTGTATCACTAATAGTACAGCTAGAAGGAATATACACAAATATAGGATAGAGGTCTAAGGTGAATTTGAGAAAATGACTTTAAAAATTAATTAAGGGATGAGAAAGAGGAGTACCCTGGGGTGCAGAAGGAACAGAGAGGTAAAATGGGGTAAATTATTTCATATGAAGGGTGCAAAAGACCTATTCCAGCAGAGGAGAAGATAGGAGGGAGGGCGATGGGCATCGCTTGAACCTTGCTCTCATCAGTACTGGCTCAAAGAGAGAAATATATACACGATCAGTAAATATTGAAACCTATCTAATCCAACAAGGAAGTAGGAGGGGAGGAGATTAAGGAAAGGTGGGGGGACAGTCAGAAGGGAGGGCAGGTCAGGGCAGGTGGTAGACAGAAGCAAAACACTGTCAAGGAGGGAAAGTGTGAAAGGAGAGAGAGGACAAACAGGAGAAAAAATAGGATGGAGAGAAATATACAGTTAGTAATCATAACTGTGAATGTGAATGAGATGAACTCTCCCATAAAATGGAAGCAGATAGCAGAGTGGATCAGAAACCAGAATCCTACAATATGCTGTTGACAAGAAACAAAATGAAGCAGAGACAGACACACACACTAAAGGTAAAGGGCTAGAGCAGAATCTGTTATGCTTCAGCTGAAGTAAAAAAAGCAGGGGTAGCAATCCTGATCTCAGACAAAGCAAAAGCAAAAACAGACCTAATTAAAAGGGAAAAGGAAGGAAACTTCTTGCTAAATGGTAACATCGACAATGAAGTAATATCGATACTAAACATATAGGCACCAAGTGGTATAGCATCCAGATTCTTAAAGGAGAAGTTAAATGAGTTACAGGTTCATAACCAAAGAAGAGATAGAAAGCATTACCAAATGTAAAATAGATTAATTTTGATTAAATTTAAAAGCTTTTGCACAACAAAACCAATGCAACCGTGATTAGAAGTAAAGCAGAAAGCTGGGAAACAATCTTTACAATAAGTGTCTCTGATAAAGGCCTCATTTCTCAACTATATAGAGAACTGAGTCAAATTTATAAGAATACAAGCCATTCCCCAATTGATAAATAGTCAAAGGGTATGAACAAGCAGTTTTCAGATGAAGATATATATAGGCATATGGAGAAATGCTCAAATCACTTTTGATTAGAGAAATGCAAATTATAATAACTCTGAAGTATCGCCTCACATCTATTATATTGGCTAATGTGATAAAAAAGGAAAATGATAAATGTTGGAAAAGATGTGAGAAAATTGGAATACTAATGCATTGTTGGTGGAGTTGTGAACTGATCCGACCATTCTGGAGAGCAGTCTGGAACTATGCCTAAAGGGCTACCAAACTGTGCATACTCTTTGATCCAGCAATACCACTGGATATATTCCAAAAGAGATTAAAAAAAGTCTGTATCCCAAAGAGATTTTTAAAAAAGGGAAAAGGACCTACATATGCAAATTTATTTATCACAGCCCTTATTGTGGTGGCAAAGAATTGGAAATTGAGGGGATGCCCATTAACTGGGGAATGGCTGAACAAGCTGTGGTATGTGAATGCAATGGAAAACTATTGTTCCAAAAGAAATGATGAACAGGCGGATTTCAGAAAAACCTGGAAAGACTTGAATGAACTGATGTTGAGTGAAGTGAGCAGAACCAGGAGAACATTGTACACAGCAGTGCCCAGCACATGGTAGAGACTCTACACCTGCTTATTCTTCAGGCTCTTGGTGCCTTCTGCCCAGACTGCTGCAGGTGCCTCCTGACTGGCCTCTCTTCTGTCCACATTTCAGATGGAGGCCAAAGTTTGACCATTTCACTCCCCTGCCCAGTAAGTCCCAATGGCTTCCTCTTGCTACTGGGTTTTATAAAAGACAAGCTCCACTGTTTGACTTCTAAATCTAGCACTGGCCTCCTTTCTACACTTTTTGCATGTGATTCTCTATGATCCATTTGCTGTTCTCTGTCTACAATCCTCCATCTCTTGCCTCTGTGCTTTTGCCCAGGCTGTGTCTCATGGCTATGATGCCATCTCTACTCACTTCTGCCTCAAATAATCCTAGCTTCCATTAAAGCATAAAAAGTGGAAATCCCCACACCTTTAGCAAGCAATGTTATCTATTTAATCTGAAAAAGATGATTTTCATAAAAGGATAACAACATGTTTATTTCTTATGACCAATACAAGTTGTAGAACCAAAGTTTTTACAAGAAACCTCCCTGGATTTGGAATCCCTTTCTGGTTCTGCACAAAATGTAAGTGGGAAAACAAAAGGGTCAACAAACCAAGGCTTAGCTTGGAGATTCAGGCAAATCCAGCATGCTTTGGGAATCTATTCACACTTAGGCCATCTCAGGCAGAGTCAGATGTCAGGGCTGTCAGTGTATGCAAGGCGGCAACCATCACCCAAACACATAGCCAGTGCTAGGCTTTGGAAAATAAGACCAACCTCCCCTGCTAAACCCACACATGGCTGCTCTGAATGAAAAGACTATCCCGGCCATTCTATTGGCCAGTGCTGCCCCCTGTCTAGCCAAAGCAGAGGAAGTCATGCTGCAGGGCCCTGTCTGTAACAAGAGGGGGTCTGGACTGCCCCAGAAATGCACAGGAGGGCCAAAGATTTGGTTAGGCCATAACTGGTCTGAGAGGCAGCTTCCAAGGCTGGCCTTGGGCATAGCCCTCCTGGGGCCAACAGTTCATGGAAGCTGGCAGGGCCATGGGCATGAGCATCCCTCCTCCCAATGGTGAAAATGGGCAGTTGTTGGTTTCCAGGACCCTACATGTCTCCTGAACCCTCCTGCTGGGGCAAGGGGCACTCTCTGCTTACCAAACAGGGTCTGGGACTGCCTCCAGCACAATCTGGATCACACTGTGGTAATCTTTCAGCTGGAAGACAAAAGGTGCCTGGATGAGTCCCTGTTCTCTCCCTTTGGGTCTCAGGGAGCTGGGGGTGGGGTGGGAAGGACAACCCTCCTCTAAGGGTCCCAGGAACAAGGACAGCAAGTGCCCTGAGGGCCCATCGACTCCAGATCTCTGGTCTGACTGAGGAAATGGAAGAAGCCCAGATTGGGAAAAGGACTTCAGCTGCCTTTTCCAAAGCTTCCTATGAGAATCAAACAAAGTAATCAATGTGTGAAAGCCTTACAACCAAAAAATTCTATATAAATATAGGCTATTAGGAGAGACATTCTCAGAAATAAGAAAGTCTCCCAACAGTCAAAATCCATGATTTTGTCTCCTGTTTCCCCCTTGTCCCCTCCTAAAACAGAAAGTGGCACCCCAAGGAGAGAAGCAGAGAAACCCAGAACCTGGAAGACTTGCATAGGTCTTGACAAGTCACCAGGCCAGGCTCCAGCTGCCCAGCCTTACTTTCTTCCCACTGGCTGCCCAGCTTTCACTCTCTCGGACCACACGTCATCCTTCTCACCATTTCATTAGACAAAATATCAGTGTCAGACTTCACAACACTCCCTGAAGTGTGGACAGGCCACACTCTCCTTTTTACCTGCTCAGGAGAAAAACTCAGGATGAATTCGTGGTCAGCATGAGGATGAAGGCTGCCCTTCCTGGGAGTGATGTAGAAGGCAGTCTCAGTGTCAGGGTAGTACTTGATGTCCTTAGAACTCCAGATCTCTCCCGGTATCAGTGGCAGTAGATTGGGCTTCATAATCTGCCAGTGAAAGGGCAGGGCCACATGCCTGTGTCAGAGCAAAGACCTTGTGAGCCCTCGAGAAAGGGACCAGAGCCACCTCTGTCCTTGCCTAGGGCTGGTCAAGTCTCCTCTGAGGTCAGGAGCCCTGCCGGAGAAGGGGGGAGGGCTAGTGAGGATGAGTACACAGCTGCCCCCAACTCACCACCTCATGGGGGTCTCATCCAAAGGATTGTGGGGCCTGGATTCCCAGTTTTTACAGTGAAAGGGGGGGGAAATGGGTGAGGTGATCTGAGGCCCCACTAAGGTGGCCCACCTACTGCAAGGCCACTAAGCCTGCTCTAAATACAACTTCTCACCCCTTCCTAGAGGTCTTACCCTCACCATCCTGGGGCTGAGAAACCTGCTGAAGGCCACCGGGGACTTTATGTGTTGCAAAACACAAGGAGTGACTTTTAAGTCATGACTTTCAAAGCTCATGCTTTCACAACATCGTGAGACATCTCTTATCCCAGCGTACGTGTCTATCTCCACCAATACTGGTAAAAATGCTGTTTCCCCAGCAAATACCACTGAGCCCAATCCTCTCAGAGCAAGAATACATGGTGGGTCTTTCTTTCTCCAGTTCCAGATCCTTCTGTTCCTCCCTCCCCTCCCTGAAGCTGACCCTTCTTACTTCTTGGGAAAACCCACCACGCAAGACCTATCAAAAGAACCTTCCTCGCGCTCCTCCATCAAGTTCTACTGGGAACACCCCCAAAGCCAAGCCAGGCAAGGGCCACTTACGTCACATTTCTTATAATGAGGTGTTTTGAGGTTGTGGTCTGGATATTTTGGGACTCAAAGCGGATGAAGTGCTGAGCAGTCAGGTCTGTGAGCTCCCCCGGCTCAGGGTAGCTGGCCTCACCAGACACGTAGAGGAGTTCCAGGGCAACCAGCTGACCAGTTCCTGGGAAAACAGGCTGGTGATGTCACAGACAAAGCCCCCATGATGCTTGTCCACCTAGAGCAGGGGCGCTTCTAGGGATGTGCGTGAGGATCCCCCTGCCAGTCCCTGACGCCTTAATTCTGGCTCCTCGTGGGGCAGTCACCTGGCTTGTGCTCAAGGAGTGAAAACTCACTCAGCATTGGTCAGAGCCAGAGCATAATTGGGTAGATGCAAAACCAAAACCAAACCCCAATATACATCCATGCATACCAACAATCTACATAATAAATTTTCATGCCAAAAGAAATGATTTTGGATTATCTGTTATTGGCCACAGGTAAGTGATAGATCACATGTGTGTTTAACAGTAGTGATGACTATTTACACTTTGTAGATGAAGAGATTCCTGTTGGATGACCTGAGCAAATTAGTATCTCATAATGGAAAAAGGTTGGAAGAGAACTGGAAACTTCAGGTGACTGCTGCCCACGGGAAGCTACCTAAGAAGCTAGATTTCAAGTGGGGTGGGAAGTGACAAGGAATAAAACCCTGAAATCCAAAGGCTTACAAGGAAGTCTAGAAATGGAGGGTATCAACCCCATGGCCTATGAAACTGTGCTATGTTTGTGTTCCTGCTAGAAGCCATTGACCCCTGTGTTAAAAACAAGTCCTACGTCCCTGTGTGAGAAAGCAGAAGGACCCTCTTGTCGTCAATCTCACTAGAGAGGCCAGAGTCTCTGAGTGGAAGGAATGGTTTGAGAGTGGAACCATTCATTAAGGGCTCACTAGGTACCAGATACTCTCAATCAGTGTTGAGAAGCCAAGAGAGAGAAACATGTGTCACCCAAGAGAGGCCTGAAATAGTGACAAGATGTAAGGGTAATGAACAAAATGAACCAAGATTTCAGTGCAAAAGAAGAAAATATGAGTTCTCCATCATCACTGCGGCTTGGCAGCATGGGATTCATGCTGTCATGGAAGCTAAGAACTTGTACAGGAAGAGAGATAAGAGCAGATGGACTGACAGGATAGGTCAAGAACCCAAGTGAGTTTGCGCACTTGAAGCAACTCCCTAAAACTCAGCTACTAAGTCAAAAACAGGCTGTACTCTGCATTGGTGGAGGGAGTTCCCATACCAAGAGACCCCATATTGACATTACAGACTCTTTATGGCCAAACTCCCCTCTATTCCTGACACTCTCTTCTCTCTAGGTTTTCTGAACAACTTCCTCCGCTCCTCACCCCGCCCATTCTCCTGTTCCCTCTCTGACCTCTCCTTCTCATCAGCTCCCACGGGTTTAATTACCATCTCTATGCTGATGAGTCTCAAATCTACCTTTTCCTGCCCCAATCTCTCTGCTGACCTCCAATCTTGCATGTCTAACAGCCTTTTAGTTATCAACCCTCCTGCGGCCAACATGCTCATGCCCATGGTCCTACCAGCTTCCAACTCAATATGACCATAACAGAACTTGTTATCTTTCCCCCACACTTGAGAACCTAGAGGGCCACATGTGGCCTCAAGGTCCCAGGTTCTCCACCTCCATATACCTAAACACTGTAGAGGGCACCCTCACCTCCCAGGCTCAAAACCTAGGAGTTATTCCAGACTCCTCACTCTTTCTCACCACTCACAATATCCAAGATGGTGCCAAGGACTATCAATTTCACCTTTGTAACATCTCTCATTGATTTCACCTCTGCCGCATATCTGGTCCATTTCACCTCTGCAGCATCTCTGGTCCGTTTCACCTCTGCAGCCTCTCTGGTCCATTTCACCTCTGCAGCATCTCTGGTCGATTTCACTTCTGTAGTACCTCTGCAGCATCTCTGGTTGATTTCACCTCTACAAGATCTCTCAAATACCCTTCTGTCCTCCAACATAGCCCCCAACTTAGTGAAGAACCTCATCACCTCACACCTGGACCACTGCAATAGTCTGATTGGAGGGGGGTGTATCTGCCTGCCTCTAGTCCCTCCCACTCCAGTCCATCCTGGGCTCAACTGTTAAAATTATCTTCCTCAAGTGAAAGTCTGATAGTGCCATTCAATAACCTCCAGTATCAAATACAAAATGCTCTCTTCCTTTCCAGTCTTCTTACATATTATTTCCACCACATATTATGGTCCTGTGATACCAGCTTCTTGTATGTTCCTTGAACAAATCACTCCTTCTCTCTGGCCATCCTCCAGGCCTAGAACACTCTTCCTCTTCTGCTCTGCCTACTGACCTCTCTGGCATCCTATGAGTTCCAGCTAAAATCTCTCCTACAAGAAGCCTTCTCCTGTCTCCCTTAGTGCCATATTTGAGAGAGAGAAGTGTAAAGTCCTAAACTTGGCTTTGCACACTCTGCTATGTAAATCCAGTATCAGAGACGTATGGCTCCACAGGATCTCACATCAATGAGACTCACAACGAGCCAAAAGTCAACTTGACATGAATCGGTATGATGTGATCTTAAGTTGGTGTCAAGAAAAAGCCTGGGATGGTGAGATCTGAAACGAGGTCCGAAGAACTTGGGGCAGCCTGATCAGAAGAAAAGATGACTTAGTGGTGACATAATCTTTATTCTCAAACACCTGACATGCTAGCATGGCAAAGATGAACTAGATTTCTTTTACTTGGTCCCAGAAGGCAGAATTAGGACCAGGAGAAGTTACAAGGAAATAAATTAGATCTGTTTGAAATGGAACGGGTCACCTCATTCAGGTAGTGAGTTTCCCGCTACTGAAGGTATTAAGAAAAGAACCTGCATGGCCACGATGACTTGTAAACCATGGCCAGGACTTAGGAGGCATGGCCCTAAGAGTCCTGGGCAGCGGAGGTTACCTAACACATCAATGCTAAGGCCAGGTGGCCACTTTGACACTCTTTATCTGACTTTCCCAACAAAATGGTTTCCCTATGGATACTGAGAACCTGTAGGGTCAGCATTCACACCTGTACTTCCACACACAAAACACCAAATAACAGAAAAAAAGGACCGAGGAATGGGAAGTGGGGTGGCACAGTGGAAAGCGTCCAGAACTTAGAGTCAGGAAGACCTGAGTTCAAATCAAATCTTGCCTCAGACATTTACTTAGCTTGTGACCCTGGGCACTTACCTCCTCTCTAGAATGGGAATGGCAATAGTACCTACCTCACGGGGTTGTGAGGATCAGATGAGACCCTACGTGTGAGGCTCTTTAAATGATCATTGCTGTTGGGGTTGTTGGGCCTCACCCGACCAGCAGCACGTGGGAGCCGCCCCCATTTCCCAGAGTCTTTGGAAGTCTTGGCCCTGACTCTGAACAGTTCAATCTCAGGAACAACCCTCTATAATGAGGTCATGTGGCAAGCTCCCTGGCTGTGCCAGAAATGGCCCAGTTAGGTCTCACCAGCATTTGGGACTTGGCTAAAGAGCCAGGAACCAAAGGGGGCCTAGACAGGGGCCCCCAAGACCCAGGAAGGGGGAAGCCATCTTCAAGGGAAGCAGACTTGCTGTAAAGGGGCTGGGAGATTTCTCCAGAGAAGGAAGGGCATTAGGTTCTCATGCATGCAGACCACCAAGTTAAACACAATAGCCACTTAGAGAAACCATGGCCAAGCAAGATTCTCATTGGGAGGCCACATCTGGTAACAACA
This sequence comes from Phalanger gymnotis, assembly GCA_028646595.1. Lineage (NCBI taxonomy): Eukaryota > Metazoa > Chordata > Mammalia > Diprotodontia > Phalangeridae > Phalanger > Phalanger gymnotis. Next base: position 375,394,796 of record CM053624.1, on the reverse strand, counting down.
ACGCCAGCACCTGGCATTTACATGGAAGGCTCTAACCTCTACCGAGGGCCCTTTTGTCTCCTTTGAACCTCACTCACCCCAACCCTAGGAGGAGGAGAGTGAAGGGTTAAGGAAATATTAAAGATCTTTCTTGTACATTTACAGGCCTATGTGACTACATAAGTTGTTCTTCCTCCTTGAAACTGGGCTGGGCTCCCAGGACTAAAAGGTCAACTTGTGCCTTGCTGATTTCTTTTCCTGGAAGGGTTGGCCACCCTTCTAGGAATATATGGAATCAGTCCTGTGTCCTTTTGAACACATTTTGCCATAGCAATCCCAGATGTCTTGCTCCTTTGAACTCTGCTCCACTCAATGGCTGTTTGAAAGTGGATATAACCTGGAGAAATTCCTCCACTCTTTGGAGTCTCATCCACGCAGAGGATGTTTGCCCAGGATTTTTCCAGCCAGGACTCTGGGGGCTGAAACCGAGGGACTCCCCAGCATGGGAACCCAGATGTCGGAGCTTCCCTGGTGTGGTGATGTATGTAAATATTTCTATTATTCTGTTAGGCTTTATCTTTATATTTCTATATTTCTTGAATACTGTTTTATATTGTCCTTGTGTGCAGAATAAATGTCACGCTGATTCTAATCTGGTGTGAACATGTTCATTATACCATGCAATCTGATACTAAAAATAGTTAAAGCAGCTGTACATATCTCCGTAACGATATAGGGAGGTGCTAGAGGCGTTAATATCCCCATTTTACAGATAAGGAAACTGAGGCACAGCATAAAGTAGTGACCACAGTGGTGTTTGTCACCAGGGAAAATGACGATGCCCCACGATGGCTTTGCGTATTGTGTCTGGAGCTCTCTTGCCAACGTGACCCCTTCTCCAAGGTCAGGCCCCCAACAGAGAATGACCAGCCCCTAGAGGTCAAACCTCCTGGGAATTAAATGTCCTTGTCATTGGAGGAAACCAGGCCTCCACCTTGAAGAACCAAACCACCCTTAGCCTAACTCGTCCCCTTCCCTGGGTGCTCCAGAACTCCGGTTCCATCATTAACAGGCTTCTTTTCATCTGCTCTCCCCTGGATTCTCCCCAGAAGACACTGCCTCTCCAGCTGCCTGGACTGTGGTCTTCTCTTCTGTCCCCAACACACTGGGATGGGAACACATACCGCGTCCTGCTCTGCCCTCTGCCTGTGGCCATCCCTCCATCCAGGGACAAGGTCGCTCTGTCCACATCATCTGCCAAAGCCAAGGCCTTCTTGCTGCTTTCCCTGGACTTCTGAGCTGTGCTGGCCACCTTCCTTGCCCTTATACTTGGAGCCTTCAGTAGCCATGTTTGTGACCCCTCCAACTGTGCTGGCTTCATTAACGCCCTCCTCCAGCCTTGCCCAGAGTTCCACATCCAAACAAAACAAAACATCAACAACCAAGAAGAAATGCCCTCACCTTTCTCCTTCATTTTCAGGCTGAGGCCTAGCAAGGGCTGACTCACCCAAAGCCAATGCAGATATTAAACAGCAAAGCTGGAATCCAGAGCCAGGCACTATGCTCGTGTCCCTGCCCTCAGAAATATGCAGAGATAATGGCCAGAGGAGGGTTGTTTTCCAAGTCCTGTTTGGTCAGAGGACGATGCTGTCTGCAGTGGGTTATGGTGGAATCACAAAGAAAGTGACTACGAGCCTAGGGTTTTGACGTAAATCTTGCAGCCTGCTTTCTCAGTAAGGATGACCTGTAGGTGGGCACTAGGCGCCATAAAGATCGGCTTCCTAGACGGTGCTGCCCCCCAGCACCTTCACTACTGCCACTAGGATAAAAAAACAGAAATTCTTCAGTTTGGTACTTACAGCCCTCCAGCTTCTCTTTCTAGGATAGCTGCCCATGACCTCTCCCCTCTGGGTGCCTCCTTGCCATTTCCCAAATTCAGCATTCTCTCTTCGGCCTCTGTTCCCCATGGCTCTCTTGGGAGACTGGTGCACTGTCTCCTCCTGATGTCTGGCTGGGAGAATCTACCTTCCTCCAACCCCCAGCTCATGGGCCATCCTCCAAGAGGAAGAAGCCTTTCCCAATCCCCTTCGGAGGCAGAATTCCTTCTCTCCCCTGCAATGATCACATATATAGATCTAAGACAACTCCAAAAGACTCATAATGGAAAACGCTGTCCACGTCCATAGAACGGACGATCGAGTCTGAACGGACACCAAAGCAGACTATTTGCTCTTTTTTTTTTCTCATGGGTTTTTTTGGTTCTGATTCTTCTTCCACAACATGATTAATGTGGAAATATACATCAGATTGCATCCCGTCTTGGGGGAGGAAGGGGAGAAAATTTAGAACTCAAAATCTTATAAAAGTGAATATTGAAAACTAAAGATAAGTTTTTTTTTAAATTTTTTAAATGATCACATATATACTTATCAGTTTAAAGTACTAGCTCCCCTTGGTCTCCTCCACAAAAAGACAGGAATTGCCCAGTTGTCTCTGAAAATCCAGCACCTCACACCAGGCTTTGTACACAGTAAGCACTTAATAAATGCCTGTAGACTTGGCATGGGATAGCCCACCCCAGTGCTCTGTAAATAAGACCATTTCATAGAACCCCATGTAGTCGCGTCCTCCTTGGGCAGTTAATTAAACAAACACCACAATCCCAAAATAAACACAGGCTATCTCACAGGACACCAAACCCTTGGAAATGGTTCCATCTGTCAGAGGCTTCCTTTGGAGACTATCCCAACCCAAACCAATTCTCCACAAATCTTTGGAGTCAGACTTCTGAGGATCATGGACCTCAAAGGCACCTTACACTGAGGTCCAAAAGGAGAAGCCTATTTCCCCACATCCCCCAGCGATTCAGTAGCTGGCAGCCAGGCGACTCTCCCATCCTCACCTCCCGAATTCCGGGCCTGCTTCTCTCCTTCTCTAATCTCCTCTAGGGAGGGTGTGGCTGTGGCCATTAGCTAAAAGGTCCCCCCCTACCCCTTCTCAGGCAGTGTCCTGAAAGAGAGTGTCTAACATGGGAAGGATGTGGGGCCACCAGCAGTTCCAAAGAGCCAGTAACAGTGCTCTAGGGCGGGCTAGTGACGTCAAAACGATGAAGAAGGGAGTGCTCCACGAGGAGTTCCTGAGGCTTGAAGGTCACCTGCCATGAGGGCTTGGGTTCGAGGTGCCCCCAGCACGTGCTCAGCCTCCTCAGCCATGGTGGAAACCACAGGAGGCCCCCATCAGAAACAGAAAGCCAGAACACATGGCAGGGGGAGCTGGGAAAAAGAAGTGCATTTGAAGGTGGTGGATTTGATCTGTTTTAGCCATACTGAGTTCAAAGTGCTGATGGGACATCCAGGTGGAGATGTCCCAAACACCCCTGAAAAAGATGAACAGGATGGATGGAGAAATGGGTCCAGGCTGAGACATAAATGTGAGAGTCACCCATACTGACATGGCAGACAGTAAATGAGGTCCACCAGGGAATATGAATGTACAGTCAGTCAGCATTCTTGGAGCACCTACTACGCGCTAGGGGATGAGAATACAACGATAAGGGTGAAACGGTTTTTTGCTTCCTCAAAAACTGGCCTAATGGGAGAGACAACATCCACATAAGAATGCCCATAATCCATACAAATGAATACAAGGTGGTCATCGGAGAGAGGGCACCGGCAGCTGGAGGGATCAGGAAAGACTGTATATAAAAAGTGGGATTTTAACTGAATCTTGAAGGAATAGATATCCCAGGAGGCGAAGGTGAGGAGTCTGGAGGCACAGAACAGGGAGGAAGCAGACAGTGATTGACGGCACAGTTGGTGCGAGCGCTCTGGGAAAACGGGAAGGGACTACGCTGTGGCAGGCTTTACAAACGGAAGAAAAGAGTTTCTATTTGATCCTGAAGGTAACAGGGAGACGCAGGAGCTTGGTGAGCAGGGTAGCGATGTGATCGGACCTATGCTATTGGAAAATCATTTTGGCAGCTGAGTAGAAGAGGGATTGGAGAGGCAGGGAGGCCGGTTAGAAGGAGGCTGCCAAAATGGAACTGACAGGTGATGAGGGTCTGAAAGAGGAGGCTGCAGTAACCACCCCCCTCCCATCCCCTGCCCCACTCAAAAAGGGAGGCTGCAGTAGGGGCGGAACTGAGCTCTCGCAGCTCAGTCAGCAGGTGCTGCGTGTGGCAAACCAACCTGAAATGATGACTTCTTTGATCTGACAATTGTCACATACGATGATGAAAGATTTCTCCACCGTTTCCAGTGAAGTTGGAAGAAACAACACCTGAAACACAGAAAGTCCATGTGACTGCCCATGATGTTGCCCCAACTTCCTGCCAATAAAGTAGCCCTAAAGAAGCCTCCTCCCTTCCCCCCAATCCCAGGAGGAATGCCTGGAAGGGTCTGATGGCCAGGGTGTCATGGGGGGCAGACAGACCACTGGAGGCATAACTCCCGAGACAGAGCAACAAAACCAGCAATGAGACATTCTCCTCTCTCCCTACTTTTAGCCCCATTTCTGAGAAGAGGCTGGACCAGGGGGAAAGTCAAAGGTATTGAGCAATCACCCGGGGGTTCTGAGGATTACAAAGAGGAGTCCTTAGACTAAGGCTCCAGGGCCCCAAGGGTGCCTGTGCTGCCTTCCTGAGAAGTGGTCTCTCGGCACAGCCCCTAGGTAGAAGGATGTCCTCGGGCACAGCATGGCACCCTCTAGCTCCATGGGACTTCTCTCTCTGCAAGTTACCGTTAAGAGAAAACAAACCAAGGGCTCATCACCTCAGACTAGCTCTCGTTCAGTAGGAAGGACCTGGCTAACCAGCACCTGCTCACTTCTGCATGCTGGCTTCCTGCCCGGGGGCAACAAGCAGGGCATTTCTCCTTCAGCGAACAGGCTCTTGACGAGCCTTCCTTGGCTTCCTCCTCTCTGACCATGTCCCTTCCCCCCTACCGTCCCTAAAGTTGGTACACCCAGAGCCAGTCCAGGGAGAGAAGGGGCTTCTCGGACAAGCTCCCTCCAGATCCTCCAGGCTCATTTCCTTCCTTAGGTTAACTATTTAGCTCAGCCATTAGGGTCACTGGGCTGGCTTGCTCATTCCTCTTTAGGTTGCCTCTCCCTCAGGCCAAAGGCAAACACTCTATTCCAGTGCTCTAGGAACCTGAGAAGACTGGCTCGAAACCTTGCCCAGTCCCCACATTTCTGTACTTTGGCTTCAGGTAAAACACTGCCCTCCTGGCAACTCCATGACCCAGGTGGTGTTTCCAGGGCTCTGCCCTCTAAGAATTCAGAACTCCCTCTTACTCAGGCCTTTGCAGAGGTCCCTTGAGAGCCACCTCTAGCTACAATCTCCTCAGCTAGGCTCTACTTCCTTTCTCAATCCCCTCTCCACTCCAAAGACTTTGCTTAGCAGCCTATTTACCCTGATGCTAGGCTGATTCACCCTAGATGGATCCTGGCTTCCTCTTTCACAATGACAACATGACTAAGAAGGCCCTCGGCTTTTCCCAAGAAAAAAGGCCCTGGCCTCCTTCCTGATTTCTGATTCATCTTGAAGTGCTCGGTAAAGACATAATTGAAGACATCATAATAGCCTTGAAGGTTTTATAGGAATGGGTCTCAGTGGACAGCAGGAGTAGTGAGAGGGCCTCCCATGAAGGCCACTGCTCACACATAGGTAAGCAAGGCTCTGACTAGTAAACTTCTTGGAGAACATCATGGCATAGGCACATACAGGTATAATTCTGGAACTAAAATCTACCCAAGGTCAAAAATGGGGTTCAGAGAAACTACACTCAGCAAAACAGTGCAGGGTCGGTCAGTCCAGACACGAAGCGGACACAGCGGAGGCCACAGTCTGTCCCCCAGGCACCTCTCTCCCTCGTCCCTTCCTGTGGCCCCTCTTTCTTACTCTCTTTCAGGTGCTCTCTGCCACTGTCACTCCATTTTCCTTTCCAATAAGCATTTATGAAGTGCTGTATGGTGCAAGGTTGGACAGAGATAGAAACAAGAGGGAGCTGCCCCCTTCCTGCCACCAGGAGCTGACTCTTTACTGGGGAGACAATCTACAAAAGCACCAACAGCGCTAAGGATGAGGGCAGCTCTTGGGTAGGACAGACACAGCATCAGTGGATTCCAAAATAAACCAGCAGAATGAAGAAAAGTGGGAAGGGAACAAGTCCAATTGTGGGGATGGTCTGTGCAAAGATAGGTGGGCACGATGGGGCTGCAGCACAGAGTATATGGAAGGGAAATCATGTGAGCCCAGCCTGGACCGAGGCTGAGGCCTCATCCTTCCCTGTGTCCTAAGGGCTAGCTCCTGCCAGGGCTCTTGGTCTCCCACATGCAGATCAAGCAAATACCAACCCTGGTCCCAGGGAAGCAGCTGCCCTCCCTGACCTGGTGAAGAAGGGATGCCCCACGATTCTGGGGCATGGGGAATGGCCCCAGTGTGAGAGAGTGCATGAGCATGTACCAAGAACTGTTCATCCCAGTCCAGTGGAGGAGGCCCTGGCACCTCTTTAGGACTCGGTGGGAGCTCTTCCTTGGGGGACACTCTTTTCCTCCCAAGCAGGTGGAATGACACAATACTTTCCTCACCATCATGCCGTGACATAACTAGTGTAATTAGTGTGACCCCCATTTTGCAGGTAGGGAAACTGAGGCTCAGAGGTCACTGGCCTTCCCAAAGTCACTTAGCTGGTATCTGAGGCTGCCAGATGGGCACTGGATCAATCATCATTTATCAAACCTCTGTGCCAGGCACTGTGCTAGGTGCCGTGGACACGAGAACAAAGCAGGAAACAGACAGACATGAAGACCCCTTCCCTGAGCAGGGGAGGGTCTTCATTGGTGTTTTCTGAACAGAGCTAAGTTCTTGGTTCTCAAGTACAAATGTCACTGTACTCAGAAATAGCTAAGGTGACCAGCAGAAATCTAAGACAGAAATGAGTTGACACATGTGCTCCCTGAACCCCAGGGCCCAAGCAGGGGAAACACTACACCCTGTAGGAGGAAGTCTGCTAGGAGAGGAACTGAAGACCCAGCAGGGCCCAGACCCAGAAGGTGATGCCCAAGGCTAAGCTCAGTTTCTGGAGGGTGGATCCCTCATGGTGATGAAAGAAAGCTGACCACAGCATGCCCCCAAACCATTCCTCCGAGCCAGAGACAGTCCTGGGTTGGAGGAACCATTCTTTGTCACCCGCAGAAAGCTAGAGTTAAAGAAATCTCAAAATGGAGGAGTTGAGGCAGGCCCTCCACTCATGCACCTTTCCCGTTCTCTGTCGGGATATTCATTTGATTCGAGCCACTAACAGCTCTCAGGAAAGGGAGGACTTCTCAAGGAGGAGAAGTACAGAGTAACATGCTTGTGTGAGAAGAGGATATTTGTCACTGTGTGGAGGGAGGGCGTCTGGACGCCTGGAGCAACCCACCAAATGCCTTGGTGACAGCCCATCTCTCAACTAGGGAGCAAAGCAGACTCCTAGAACAGCCACTAAATGTCACAGGAGCCAAGATTTGGAACGGGAAGGAGCTCGGAAGTCATCTCCATCAGCTTTGTGTTTTTTGAGACCCCAAGCATGAGGAGATCTGCTAAAACCCAGACAAGATTTGACTGCAAATCCAACCCTTTCTTCTTCCATCCCAAGCCATCTCCTCTGGTGCTTAGTGGAGAGAGATGACAAGGTCTGCTTTGCATACTCTTCTTTGGGAGGGAGCCCCAGATGGAGAGGGTGGAGAAGTCAAGGCTAGAGGCAGAGGTAGGGATTCTGAAGATATTTAGATAGAGGAGATAACAAAACTGTGGTCAAAGATAAGCTCCAAAGGGATAAGTGGAATCAGGGAATAAGCATTTATTAAGTACCTACTATGTACCAGGCAAGATGCTGACTGCTGGGATACAAAAAGAGGCAAAAGCCAGTCCAGGCCCTCCAACAGCTTCCTATCCACAACCAGGCACATCCAAGGTAGATGCAGAGCAGACGGAAACCTCTCTGAGAGAAAAGGGCACCAGAATGGGGAAAAGGGGACACCCCAAAGGAGTCGAGGTAGTAGAGGAGGGAGGGCGGCAGCAGCAGCTGGAGTGATTCATGAGCTGACTGGAGGCCCAGAATGAAGAATTTCCCAAAAGTAATCCAGAAGAGAAATAGATTTGGCATAAATAAGAACAATTAACCAGATTACATTTCCCCCATAGGGATCATTCAAAGGCTCAAGGACTGTGAACCTCCCTGATAGCAGATCTCTGGCTTGAAGTGTAGAAAGAAATGAGTGGCAGGTCTCCAGGACTTCGGTCAAACACCAACCACTGGCCTGAAGAAGCTCCAGCCCACCCCAACTCCCTACCTCCAGCAGAAGCACCTGTCCTGGGATGAGCTCAAAGACAGCAGGCAGGATTCCAAAGGGTGCCTGTTCCACAAAGCCCATGGTAGCGACAGCCTGCAGGGAAGGGAATCAGAGGAGGACCGTGGACAAGAAGATTCGACTCCTCCTTCTCCTCCTCTCCCCAACCCCATTTTATTATTACTTCAATGCTCCCATTTCTTGGGGCACCAACGTAAACTTAAGTTTTCACAAGCACAGTCTGAGCTGTCAAAGGCCTTGCTCAGACCGAGCTCCACGCACCAGGACAGCTCCAGAGCAAGCCCTCACCCGAAACCAGGACCAGCCTAACCTCAGGACAGTGCCAGAGGAAGTCCTCACCCTGAAACTTGGAGGTGGCCAGGATGACTTGGGCATGATGCAGAACCTTCCCGTGCTCAGCCCAACATTCTTACAGATGAATCCAGTTATCTTCATGCCCCCAACAAGGCAGTAACCGCAGTCTAAAGCTGGAGCCACTGAAATGATCACAAAAACAAGAGAGAGCATCAAGGTGTGGACAGTCACGGCCACCTGGTCACATTGCCATGCAGTGAGACTAGAAAGGCTGTGAGTCTAGCCCAGCAGCAGCCCCCAGGAGGAAAGGAGACATCAAGAGGACAGCTAGGTAGTTAAAGGAAAGGCTGCAGAAGCCAGGGCCAGAGCTGCCTGGCAAGATTTTGTACCTAGGACTGATCTCAGCTCCCATTTGTTTCAGACCCACCAAGAGACAACAAAATTAGGTTGTCATCACCAGCGTTTGGGGAACCAGCCTATCAGCCACCCGCAGGCAGTCAGTCTCCAAGGCCAGGAGGCTTAATAAGTAGGGGACACTTGGAGTACCTGGAAGAGTCCATTTCCTTATGTCTATGATGATGGAGAAATGAGAACTCCAAAGTTCTCACTAAAGTAGTGTGAGCTTGGTCTACCCTGAATTAACAGATGCCAAAGGGGTTGGTGCCTGTGGAACTGGTCTTCCAGTTGAGACGTCAGCTCCAGAGCCCAGGTGCATCCAGGGCACAGTTCAGATTAACTCCACCGGGATGCATCTCCTTACCTGAGCAGGGCCTCACCCCACTTTATACTTCCAAAAGAGTTGATTTTGGTAATAAAAATATAGGGTTGTAGCTAGATTAAAATCTCCAGATAATGATCAGTGGTTGTTTTTTTTTTTAATTTGAATTAGAGTGCTAATGGGTGGTGGGGCCGACCTCTTTTTAGAGGCAAGTATTCCAGAGCTGACTAAAATGACAAAGACAAGCAAGAAGTCAATGTACTCTAGCCTACATTTATTAAGTATCTGCAATGCAAGGTACCAACATCAAAAAAATGATAATGAAAAAAGAATGATGATTGCCACAGTGTAGGCTAATCTACTGCTCTCAAAAAATCAAGGAAAGAAATGGGACAATTTGATGTTTCATGTGAGAGAAAATGTGAGTTGATTCTTAATTATCTCCATGAGCTACTTTCTTTTGTGGATTCCTTGTAATGAATTCTGAATCCTGGGCTCCCTTGTTCTGAAACTGCCTCAAGTAAAACAATTAGGAAGGCGTTAAACCTATACCCAAACCAAGAGTTGGATGAATAAAAAAGCCAACATAAATAATTTTTAGATTGTCTGTGCTGCTGGCCTCCATTAGCGCATATAATTTTGAGTTTATTTTGAATTATAAAAACAGCAGAAAAAAGATGAAAGAGGCCAGGATCTGAGCAGCATTAACAATAAGGATAGACCAGGGAATAGATTCTTATATGTGACTTGGAAAAGAATACTGCTACCTTTGAGAGAAATTCCCAATCTTTATATAGTTTTCTTATTAAATACATTTTGTTGGTCCCTTTTGTCTTTATCTCACAGTGATTTCACCCCCACTCCCATTCCTCCCCACCCCCACCCCCCAGAGAAAAACAATTAAGCACAAAGATCATCCAGTGATTGGATCTGATGACTTCGGCATTGTTCTGCCCCCCTCATCCTCTTCCACACTTCTTCCACATATGTGCGTATGTTCATATATCTATATAGTCTACACAAAAATATGTGAGTATAATATATAAATACACATGTATTTATAGATTCCCTTGGTTCTGGTTGTTTTGTTCTACATCAGTTCATGGAAATCTTCCCAGGTTTCTCTGAATCCCTCACATTCACCATTTCTTACTGCACAGCCATATTTTATGACATCCCTGCATGTCATTTGTTCAGCTGTTCCTCAAAAAGCACCCTCTTTTTGTTGCTCAACAACCACCCACCAGAGACAATCTGGTCTAAGGGACAGCCTGCTAGGCTCAGAATCAGGAAGCACTGGGTTCAAATCTACCAGTGACACTAGCTTGGGGCCCAGGGCAGAACACTTAGCTGTGGGCTGGATGCTAGGTAAACCCCTTCCCTTCTCTGTGCCTCTGGCAACACACCAGGACTTAACAAGCACCAGAGATTTGGAGCTGGAAGGGACCTCAGCTCCTCATCTTTCAGATGTGGAAACGAGGCCCTGGGGCAGAGCCAGGATCAGAATCCAGGGCCCAGGGCCCCAGCTGCTGCCTATACCTGTCTCTAGCCTGTCTGTCCATGCTCTGCTTTGCTGGAGGGAGGTCCCATCCCGGGCACCCTCTCGGGGGTGAGTACATCTCCAACCTAACCCCGCTTGCTTCCCCAGCACCCCACAACTGCTGGAATCCATACTAACATGTCAATATCGGAGGCGGTCTCCTGGCTTGTAAGGGGATCAGAAGCGTGTGGGCTGCCTGAGTCTCCACTAAAATAAAATCATCAAAATCTCCAAGGCTGTCAGGAGCAAAACGCACTGTGTACTGGCAGACCATCCCAGGGGCTACCAGCCCTCCTTTTCCCGGGAACTTTCCTGTCAGACAAAGACAAGCATTGGAATTTCCAGTTCCCACATCAGGAGCTTGTGGGGATCGGGGCTTTGTGATTCTGGAGAGGTGCCACGTGGCTCCAAGTATTCCTGAGAACAAACCTCCCCCAAAGATTTGCCTTCTGTCCCCAGGACGCCTGAGATAGTTGAGGGGCTGCTGGTCCAGGCATCCCCTGCCTGGGGGGAGAGGAAGAAGGGCATCAGTGGAGCCAACACTGCCTAGGGGGAGGGGAAAAGGAGCACAGATTGATTAAGCACTTCCTATGTGCTAACGGCACCCGGAATAATAATGGGCTGTTATTTTCCCCATGTTACAGCTGAGGAAACAGGCAGACAGCAATGGCCGCTCCATCCCTACTCACCAGGGAGGGTGCTCCTCCCCAGGAAGGCCTCCTTCTCCCTCAGAGCCCCCACACATGGCTGGCTGGCTGGCCACTAACAAGTAAACCCTAAAACCTCTACACTGATGTTAAAAGGCCTCCCGCTGTTCTGAGCAATGCTCAGGGCTGATGTGTGGGCAGTCGTGTGGGCTTCAAAAACAGTACAAGAGGGGAAAGGTGCCTGGCCAAGGTGGGGCTCAAGGAGGGCTGAGACCCCTGAGGGAGCCCAAAAGCAAAACCTCCCTGGGCCTCATTGGCAGTAAACAGTCTGTGACAACAACCTGACCTTGGGGATCTGAAGGAGGAGACCCTAAACTTTACCCCAGAGTGAGCTGGTTTGGGGCAGCCCCACCATTGTGGGAGCGCCGGTATCGACATCCTTTAGTCACTGGGGAGCACAGGAGGGTTTGCCTACTAACAAGGAACTGGAATTGGGATTAGGCCGCCATGAGACGGATCCGCACTCACCCAAGCCCAGGGAAAAGTACTGTGTGGCTGGCGGGAGGACTCTCAGGTGGCGGCTGGTAGATGTCATATTTTGCAGCTCCAGCACAATCTGTGTTTATCATTTAAAGAACAAGGTGGAAAACAAAGGTGAGGCTGGATCCAAACCCAACCACTATTTACAACCTAGGGGCCAAACTCTGCTTCATCTTCTTCCCTAACTCAGGCCTGATCCAAGCAGCCCTGAGCTTTCTGCCATCCCCAACAGCTCCTTTCTGATCTCATGGAGTGCAGGTCATTACCTGGGCCTGTGACAGACATGGGGCAGAAACGCTCCCCTGTGACATGGGCCTTCTGGGGTAGGGCAGGGGCCAGAAGCCCCTTCCCATCTTCTGCCCTGGTTTCCTTCTCTCTTCTCCTAAATGTGGTTGTTCTTCCAGGCTCCGTCCCCCACCACCGCCTCTACATTCTCTCCTTTGGCTGTCTCCCCCTCTCCCAAGGCTTCCCGGGGGTCTCCCTTCAGAGGACCTTGACAAAGCTCTGTTCCCCATATTCAAGGCCCATCCACCCTTAGATCTTGGGTAAGCAGCTTTCGCTTCCATTCCCACTCTCAGCGGTTCCGCCTCACTGCCTGCTGCCCATCCACTTCTCACAAGAAGAAATGGAATCTCAGAGCTCATCACGTCACCCTTCAGTGACTGCCATCACCTCCCAAGCCCCTCATTGTTCTCCAGGGTCACTGCCTTGCCCAGTCTCCAATATGTCCTGGCCCTAAAGGACCTTTGCTGACCAACCACACAGACCTCACCTCCCGGTCACATGAGACTTTATTTCCCCAAACATCTGTTTGTTCTCCGGGTTCTATACCCCTCTATCAAGCCAGACCCAGCTCCAATTCAATCTCCTCCCACCATTACAGACTCCAAGCACTCTCAGAACCCGTAGCAAACACTCCTGTGCATGCCGCCTCTTTGCGGACCATCTTTCCCCCACTAGACTCTAAGGCCCCTGAGGACAGGGCCTGTTTCTCACCCATCTTCGTAGCTCTCCCTCCCGATACCCAGCACTTTGCACATTCCCAGTCAACATGTGGTGAAGGAATGAGCAGATGAATCACCACCTGCCCTGAATGACATACTGCAGAGCTATAATCTACGTAAGCCCTTCAGGAACCTCATCATGTGTCTGCTTTGCCATCAAGTTCTCTTTCGGTTAAATTCTTTTACTCTCACCGTATAAAGTGGAGTTCCCTACTCTTTGTCCTCTACCTGCTTCCAGGTTCCCAAATGAATCCCAGTCCTAGTCTTCTGGAATCAAGAAACAAGTCTATGTTCACCCCCCACCCCACTCTGTCCCCCATGCCCTCACGGTTTCATGGACATCAGTCTGAGCGTTCTTCTTTCAAAAGTGAAGAGTCACTAAGAGACGTTTCCTGCGAGGGCCATCCCTTCCTGGGCCTCCTCCAACCTCTGCTAAGAAACACTATGCGGAGGACACCAGGCACGGCGGCACCATGGCTCAGGACGAGGAGGGAAGATTCTGTTTTGAGTTTCCAAACCCGTTCCTGAGAGCGCTCTGCCTTTTGTTAATCATCGCCACCAAAGGCGTTTTTCAACATCTGGGTGTATCTGTGACCAACCATCAGAACGGCATGGCTTTGTGTGGCCCGGGCCAAAGGCTGTGAGTGGCAATGGCTAAGAAGGAGTCAGAAAGAAAGCAAGATTTCTACCTCGTAAACTGGTCCAACTACATAATCAGTAAAAAAACCCACTGCTGGCTTAGCTAGAAACACCGGAGTATCATCAACATTTCTGAAAGGAAACAGGAAAAATAAAAGGCCCGTTAGACACATACAAATACACGTGCGTGTGTGCACATACACGTGCATGTGCGCGCACACACGTGTGTGCAAAGGAATTTACCCCACAGGTGCTGCTCATGTCTCAAAGGGCAGCTAAGGCTTGTAACCATAGCCACTTCTCGCCTCCCCCAGGTACAGCATCCAGTCTCTATCTGCTGATTTACATACATCGAATTTCACTTTTGCCTCATATGCCTGGTACACAGTAGGGGCCAAATTAGTGCTTGCTGACTGTTGACTAATTGGGAGAAAAGGTGGATGAGCTCTCGGCAAAAAACCAGGATTCTGCTCATTTCCTGGTAACTGTCAGACTGGGAGAGGCATGAAGAGTCCTGCGCACCCCACAAGCTATCAGACTAGTAAGAGCAGGCACCGGGAAGGCCCTCAGCATGCACTGAGAACACAAGGAAACAAACAGGGACCGCCCTCCTCTAACTGGAACCAGCGCTGTCCTAAAGGAAAAAGAGGGCTCCAGATGGACGGTGCCGAAGCCCCCCAGCTCTCCTCTCTGTGCAGCTCCCACCAGCTGCTTGATAAACATCTATTGGAGACCCCATCCCCATGTGACTAGTCCTGCCCCTCCAAAGCGGAGCAAGGACACCCTTTGAAAAAAAGAGAAGCCATCGAGCCTTTATTGTTCTTGGGGTTCACCTTTTTTGGACTCATGCACCCCAGACAAACCTCTCACTGAACTCGACACTCCGTTCATCTCCCATTGGTCCTGTCTTTGTCAGAGGAACGATGAGGGACTTGCCTCCATTCACAGTGTTAGGTGGAAAAAAGCGGGGGTTCTTGAGAAAATTATGCTGGCTCTCAAAATTGGTGAGAAGGCGCCGCTCCTGGACCCTCTGGGCTGTGTCTAAATGATGCATCCACATCTTATTCTTTGGAAAGCGACATTTCTGGGAAACAAGGTAAAAGCATCTATTCAAAATAGCTCCTGAGGTGCATGCCCAGACTCAGAACACACAAGAAAGGAGGAGGCACATGTAACATCTCCTAGCTCCACCCCTCCCCCAAAGGCACGCAGGGCTGTGGGTTCTGGAGCCCACCTTGACAACCTTGGGGGGCATCACTTCTGGTGTTGAGCACTTTGTCAGGGTAGACAAGGACACTTCCAAAGGGAGGGCTGGAAGCTTCTTCTTGCTGACCATCTCGGTGACTTTCTCAGCATCCTCTGTGCCTACGCTGTGCTGTTTGTAGCTGAAGGTCAGCTTGTAGAACTCTGATTCACTCTCTCCTGTGACTCAAGGAAACCATGGTTGTCACCGAGGGAAAGGACAGAAGGAATTCCCTGGCCTGCCAACAAAAAGGCTGGCGGCTTCACTCTCCCAAATGCTCTGTCACACATTGGTCCAGAGGAAGCAGTCCCCTCCATGGGGTTCTCCACGGATCCAGAATGGGGCCTGCTGGAAGTTTTTTCCACCACACAGAACGAAGTCCTGGGCTTAGGAAGCCTTGGGAAGCCAAAGACTTCACAGGGAGAAACCTAATTCCCAGCCTTGTTTTCAGCATCAATGTAATGATAATGCATTGCCTCCCTTTTGAATGCTAGGAAAAACCAGGCCCCCAGGGGCCTTGTGTCACTGAACAATAGGGGGTTTCCTCTAGGGACAAACTGAGAGGAGTTACTGAATCAAATTAACCTACTGTTTCTAGTAGTAAATACAACTTCAGGAAAGACTGAAATACATGAGTATGGTCTCTCCACTCCTTTGGAAAAGTGGCGGACTATGGGTATGGAATCATACATCAACATTAGCCTTTTTGATGCATCAGTTAGTTCTGCTGAAAATGTCCCCCTTTTGGGTTCTCTATGATAAGGGACAGCCCTCAGGGAGGCAGTAGCGGTGAGGGGTGAGGACAGAGTGGGAAATGCAGATGATGCATTTATTTGGTGAGTGAGCCAAGAGGGAAGGGCACAGTGGGAAGATGCTGATGCTGTTCTGTCAGAGCTCGGCATGCCAATGTCAAGCAGGAGAGGCTTGCAGGGCCCACGCCCAGAGGGTCCCGTACAAGGAGAGCTACGAAGGCTGGGCAATTTGGCCCCTCTTTTACACCCCCACCCCCGCCCCAAACACATCCCACTGACAAGACAGTCCAAATGGATAAATACAAAAACTTAACACAAATCATAAAGCAGAAACTTCCGGAGGTAAAGTAGCACATGTGGGATTATGGGCCATAGAGAAAAAAAGCCTTCCAACCACACAGTCCTTGTCCCTCCTGCATGCTCCACAGAGGTGAAGAGGCTAATTTAGACTGTTGATAAGGGGTGAAGGGGGCAGAGGACATGGGCTAGAGGGTGTCTGCGGGAGGCCAGATGAGTAAAGAAAGGTGGGGAGCCTGGGGAGGATGGAGAGGGGGTGGGGCATGGAAGCATCCTCTGGGCATCAAAAGGGAAGCAGAACGACAAGGATGAGTTCTCACAAGAGAGAACCAAGAAAGAGAGGAGGGAAATGAGTGAGGAAGAAGGGGGCAGTGGGGGCACAGAGAGGGGAAACCAATGACGTGGGCCCTGTGACCCCCCTCCCTCAGAGGAAATGCAAGGAGAGAGCCAGTATCAAGTGAAATGGGGACCTAACTTTCCTGGACGCCATCAACCACCACTGAAACGGCCAACTGGGCCTGCTCCAACACCCAGGCGAGGCTGCCTTCGGATCCAAACCTTCCCCCAAGCCAGCCCCAAGGTCCACCCTGGCCCTGGAGTGCCCTGCCAAGACTCGGCGTCCCCTGGGCTGACCCTGCTGCAACCCAGGGGCTATGACCACATCCCATCTAAGCATTCCCTGCATGACTACGTTCTCATTGCCCTGGCCTCAATGACCAGTGGCGAGGGTCAATGCACGATGGACCGTGGGAAGGAAATGTGCTTTCTGCAAGAGGGGTCAAAGAGGGATCTGAGCTGAGAAGGGACTGGACAGAGGGATCCAAGATGTAGAAAGGCTCTCATCAGCATCCTGAAAGGCCTCACCACTACAAGACAAAGGCCGAATTAGGAACAGCCGACTTACAAACTGTCCCGGCTGAATGGACTGTCCTGGTTCTCCAGGGGCCATAGGACCCATCGGGACTCCACCTTGCCTTGACCTACAGTGACACCCCCCTGCCTAGAGCTCGTACCCCTAGAGGGGAACCTTGCCTGGGACAAATGACATGAGGAAGGATGCACCTGGGGCTGCTGGGCCAAAAGAGGACCCCAAGCCGCCATGAGACAGCAGCACAACTCCGGCTCCTCTCCAAGCTCAAGCTGGATCATAGATGCAGTCTGGAATCCAGCAAGAAGATTCCTTACAGATGAGAGAAATGTTACCTTTGGGTGCTCGGGAAAAAGGCAAAGGGTCGCGGATATAATCGTTGGGACAAATCAAATTGCTTTTTCTCAGCAGCTCATTGTTCACACACCATCTGAAGGCCGACTTCACTGGACCAAAGGAAGAAATAAAGAGCAGTTAACAAATGAAGTCGATACCGGAAAGTCAGGCTCAGGTCTTCCCAGCTGGGCAGACACTGCCTGACCTCACGAGGAGTGGAATTCATTAAGAATTTTCAGATTCTTCTCAAGAGTCCTTACACCGAGGGCCCAACCTGCTGCTGCTGCCACATGCCCCTCCAGTGTCCTCCTCTGGGAACTGTCCCTGACCATGCCCCATGCCTCAACTCTCCTTTCCAAGCCTCCTTCATCTTGGAGCCTTCTTCCTGGCCAGCCCCAACGTACCCTGCCTGTCCCATCTTGTTCATACAGTGATCTGCACCTTGACCAGCAGTTCCTTAGAGCACGGACTGTCTTGGGCCTTCCTTTGTACCTCCAGTACTTACACAGTGTCCGGCACCTAGTAGGTGCTTAATCAGTGCTAATGACTGTCAGGTCAGTCCTGTGGAGGACACGGGAAAAGCAGACAACCATCCTTACTTCTAGCAGTTTCCAGTCTAGCTGGGGGACAAATGAGGAACAATCCAGTCCAGCCCTACATTGTGTGACATCGATGAGATGCCCGGGTGGAGATGAAGGCGGGTGGTTGGCAGGGGACAAGAAAGTCTTCAGAAAGGCGGTGGCCTTGAGCTGGGCCTTGGGAAACGCTCTGGCTTGGCCAAGAACAAGGAAGGCACATCGGGGACGTGGGGACCACTGTGTACAAAAAACTGGGCATGACCCTGGACAGGAGCAGAGGCTGTTCACAATGCCAGTAAGAAGGAAGGGCAGCTAGCTGTGCAGGGCAAACAAGTTAGGCTGAGCAATTTGGTCTTGAATTAGACAGAGCACTAGTAACTGTGCAGAGGAGAACCATCAGGTTCCTCCCTATCACCACCCCGCTGCCCCAGGCTGGCGGTCAGCACCACTCTCCTGAACCACAGTAATGCTGCCCAAGCCCCTTCAGATTTCTCCCCACTCCAATGCCTCCCAGACATCAATCACTTCCCCGTGGGAGTCCAGAATACCAGTCCTCTCCTCAGAAACCTCCCATGACACGTCCCAACCAGGATCCTCAGAAGACCCTCCATCTTTCATGGGGGTGAAGGGGCCAGAGGACAGGGGCTGAAGCACAGAAAGGTGGGGGACCCTAGGGGGGGGCTGGTGGGGCAGGGAAACAGCAGCAAGACAAAGGGGAGTCCTCCCAGGAGAGCCAGGGGCCGGATTAGGGGGTCCAGTCAGGGAATTCAGAAGGATTGGATGACCAATCACAGACAGCGCTGCCCAATGCATTAGCCCAAGGGTCTGCCTTTGGCCGTGCACAACGTCAGGGCTGTTATCAGGTCATTCAATGAAGGCGCACTTGATAGCGCACCCACATGAGGATGTTGGGGCCTAGGGGCCAGAGAGCATCTGCTGGACCCAGCAAAGTTTGAATAGGCTAGAATGATGGGCCAAGTGGGAGCAAATCAGATCTAATATGCACACTCTCGTATACCTGGATTTAAAACCTAACGGCTAACATTTCTATAGCACCACTCTGGGCCAGAGCCTGTGCTAGGCACTTCACAATTCTGACCCTCACAACAACCCTAGGAAGCAGGTCCTATTATGATCATCCCCATTTCACATATGAGGAAGCTGAGGCAAACAGGGCCAAGTGACTTGCCCAGGGTCACACAGCTAGTAAGTGCCTGAGGCTGCATTTGAACTCAGGTCTTCCTGACTCCAAGCCCAGGGCTCGATCCCCTGTGCCACCTCATTGCCCAAGTATCAAAGTCAATTGGACACATATAATATGGGGGACACATGGGAGTTTAAATAGATAACATGAGTCCACGATGTGGCTACAAAGTGGATGTGAGACCACCGAGATAGAGGCATCAGGCCCAGGGGAGGACAGTTCTTGCTGCCCTCTGCCCTGCCTGGTCAGATCACATCTAAGGGGTTCAGACAACACAATTTAGGAATGACATCAATGCGCTGGGCTGCATCCAGAGGAGGCTGACAGAGACGCAGAGGGCCCTTGAGGGCATGACCCTAGGAAGCCCTCTGACAAGAGCCAGGGAGGACAGAGCCAATGGAGATGTGTGGTAGTGGTCCTCAAAGGCCTGTCCTGCTTGGACCAGAGCCACAAAGCCATCGATTTCTACTTGATTTCAGAGAAGACTCTGAATAGCGCAAGCTGTCCTGTCCACAAGTGGACACGGCTGTCCCTGGAGGGCCCTGACTGGGCCAGACAGCTTTGCCGTCCCCTTCTGAGCCTGGGCTTTGGTGACTCCAAGGAGGCCCCGGGAAGGACAGAGGGGCCCTTGGACTCCATTTAAGTCCTGCCGTGGGTCTGGCTCAGCAGCTTTGGACAAGGGCAGGCACGGAATCCATACCTGGAGGTAACTGGACAGTCTTACATCCCTGGGCCTTGATGTTGTTCAGGACCCTTTCTTCCTCCGCCATGGCCCGGGCCCGGGCCTGAATAATGTGCCTCTCGACCACATCTGTGTCTGCCAACTTCTGGGTGTACTCATCTCGAAGCTAGCACAAGAAGGAAAAGGACAGTGACACAATGATGCTGACCTCGCTTTGTCCTCCCTAATTCAGCCCCTGGCTTTCCATGAAGAGCAGGACCGCTCTGCCCAAGAGGCCAATGTGGGCCTTGCCAGGCTGTCTAGTCTGGTCCCACAGGCCCCTGGACATGCAGCCCCACTCAACAGCACCAAGTGCTGGGAGAACAGCCTCCACCCGCTCTCTGCTGAGGAATCAGCGTCATTTCTTCCTGGACAGCCCACCCTTTGCCAGGAGAGCACCATGGTGCATCAGTAACTCTTCCATCCATGCTAGCTCTGCCTTCTGGGGCCAAGAACATTCTGTCTCAGGGGGTAGGGCTGCTATACTCAAGGAAATGGGACCGCTCAACTGCCCCCAGAGTGACCAGCACCGGCTCTCTACTCCTGGATCTTTATTTATTTTTCAGATTTTCCCAATGCCACTGAATCAAGGTTGGCAGCACTTTGGTGTGGGACAGCTCCGGCCCTGCCCAATGCCCTGCCCAAGGCAACCCCGCCTACCCGCCCAGGCCCAAAGTGCAGGATCCTGAGGCGCCATTCCCCAGGGCCTTTGAAACTCAAGAGCATGACTTTCACCATCTCAGGTACATTCTGTCTCATTAGGCTTGGCACAACATTCTAGCCAGCCTGCCAGGAACCTGTGGGCTGTGGACCAAAGGAAGTGCTTCCCTGCTTAACAAATGCGCCAATGCTAAACAGGCCAATACAAAAAGAGAGTTCCGAAGGCTAGGAGGAGAGGCCAAGGCTACAAAAATGAAATATATTGTGTAAGGATAAACAGAAAGTTCTGCCCTGGAGTTAAAACCTCATGGACACAAGTACAGGAGGTGGGAGATATGGCTAGAAAGCAACTGGTGGGAAAAAGCCATTGGGATCCCAGTGGACCACAAGGTCCCAATGATATGAGCCCATCAAAAAGGCTAAGATGACCTCTGATTTCCCTAATACAAGCAGAGACCACAGAGGCTAATCGGGACAGTCCTTTCGATGGATCCATGGCTATTTAAAGATTAAATGCAACATAAAAATTAAATCTGAAAACCCAAGGATATCTCCAAGTGATAGCTGATAGTAGGTGGGTAGCTCTAGATGTAAATCTAAATGAAAGAAACAGAGATCCTCATGGCAGGAGCAAAAACAAAAAAATTAATAGAAACAGAAACATGACAAATCCAATGAGAAAAGAATCTGCTGGTTTATGGGCTATCAGACACATGTTAATGCACTGCTGTGGGCCCCCAAACTGGGCCCCTTTTCTGGAAGCTCTCCCTCGGGCCCCACAGCCCTTTGGGAGGCCTCAGTACTAAGGCTCTGACAAAAGGAGATGTTAACAGATGTTCACTCTCTAAAAAGCAACTGAGAAGCAGCCTGGTTTAGACAGAGAGGACCAGACTGAGAGTCCAAAGCCCTGGGTGTGAATCCTGCCTCCAACAAGGACCAGGCCTCCTAACCAGCCTCCTCTCCTCTTCACAGTGCATCGTTGCTTCCCCTGTGTATGAGGTGAGGAGGCCCAAAGGAGACCCTAGCGGTAGGAAAATGAACCCGGAGGCTCCAGATACCGCCAGACACATGCAAGAGGAGGGTTCCCCACCCCTGCCCCTCCAACAAACAAGATGCCCTAAAACCTGGCAGACTGAGTAGCTGGCACAATTCTGTCCTTACAGAATTCATCAATCCAGGTACAAAAGCGCTGCTGTGGCCTCCAGCTTCCTTCCCATTCCAGTCTTTCTCTTACCTTGGGCCTGAGCCAGAAATTCTCTGGCCATAGTGCCATTGATTCTATTCCAGAACCAATTTGCCCTCTCTGGGCACCCCCAGGCCTGGAGGGCTCTCCTGTGGCTGCTCTGACCACTGAACTGCCTGGTCACCCCAGGAAGCCTTCCTCAACCCCTCTTCATTTCAGGCCTTCTCTCCTCTAATTATCTCCTCCCTATCCTGCCTAGAGCTTTGCTTTCTATTTGTTTGCATATTCTCTCTCTTCTTAGATTGTGAACTCCTTGACAGCAGGGAAGGTCCTTTGCCTCTTTTTGTATCCCCAGCCCTTAGCACAGTGCCTGGCACACAGCAGGCACTTAATCAATGTTTACTGATCAATAGATTGAGAAGTGAGGGGTGCACAAAGGTTCTTCATGTGATTGCAGCCATAGAGTTCTAAATGTCTCTTCCTAACTGCTTGTTGCTTTTTACGTTCAAAAGCGAATTTAAAGAAGAAAGCCCCTTAGTCATGGGCGGGTTCTCCTGTCTCTCTCTTTACCTTTTGCAGCTCACCCACAAACTTCTCATGTCGGATGTTTTCTCCGCCACGGGATTTAATGAGGTTTGTCCCAATGTCTTCTCCAATCACAGCCAGAGTGTACAGATTCTTGAAGAGGTTTGTCAGCAGGTGGGAGATGTCCTGGGCAGAGGAAAAGGGGCTGCCTGTGAGGGGCTGCGCCCAACCTCTCTCTGCCCATTCAGGGGCCAGCAGCCCATGAGAGCCCTCCCTGCCAGCTTCTACTAGACCTTTCCATGCCTCATGTGTGTCAGGGAAGGGACAGCTGGGGGAGGGCAAGGCTTTCTGAATCCCCAGGAGGACACTGGCCTCTCATCACTATGGACATGTCAAGGGAGGGAGGGAGAGAAGGGAGGGGGAGAGGGCTCCTATGGATGGAGTAAACAATGAGTGACCACAAGGAGCCAAGAGGCAAACAATGAGTGAGTGAGTGTCTGAACCCAACAGACCAAAGAAGGAAGGAACATGAATCAACAACTGAGTGGAGGGGTGAGGGAGTGAACTAATGAATGAAGAGGGGAGGAGAGAGGAGCAAATGAACAGAGCGGACATAAGAATGGGCAAATGGAAGAAAACGACCTGACGAGTAAACATAAAGAGCATAGGATGAATGAGAGGAGGGGAACAAACAAATGAACAGATGGGGCAGATGGAGGGAGGAAGAGAGGAAAGAAGCCAGGGACGAGGAAAGAAGGGGGAGGGAGGGAGGTGGGAAGGAAGAAGGAGGGAAGGGTGAGGGGGGATGAGGGAAGAGGGTGGGGGAGGAAGGAAGGAGGGAGGA
>CM053624.1:375307919-375371372 GCA_028646595.1 Phalanger gymnotis | reverse complement strand
GCCAGGGCCAGGGAGGGGACTGAGGGGCACAGGGATAGACGTCATCCCGACACAAGGACGATGGCCCCGTTTTTACAGGTGAGGAAATGGGGTTCGGTGTGGCTCCTCTTCCTTGGGCGCCTCATCCATGGGCGCCCCGCGGCCCAAGCCCTCCCTGAAACATGGCCAGCAGCAGATGGACAGAAAGGCTGCCGGGTGACCCTGGAGAGGTGCCCGCAGGGGGCTCAGTCATGAGGTCCCACCCAGGCCCAGACCCGAGGGAGGATGCGGCTCTGGGGCAGGCGGGGGCTCGACATCTGGATCCCACCCAACCTCCAACCCCCAGCGCAGGCCTCAGGCTGGAGCACTCACCCCATGGGGATCAGACAGTCTCTGGCTTTACTGTTCTCCACCAGGCGGGAAGTGATGTTGCCAGGGTTCCCTCGGGTGGCCATGGACATGGACTCCACCCTGAGCAGGAGAGACAGGCCTCAACTCTGGGCTCCCCTGGAGGGGGCCCTGGAGGCCCACAAGCTGCCCTTGGCTGCTCCAAGGTGGGAGGGCAAGGCCTGACCGAGGAGCAGGAAAGGTTCTTGCTGAGGCGCTGGCGTGGAATGGGGTGGGGTGGAAAGGGAGAGGAGCAAGGGGAAGAGAGGAGGGAGGCAGCAAGTACCCAAACATGTGCCCCAGGCTGGAACGGGAGTGAGTCCTAGCCCTCGCTGACCCACCCGCCAGGCCCGGACCACAGGGAGCCACCGGCAGCCTCAGGGTGGTGGATTCAAGAAGACCCCAAATGAGGAAGGCGTGGCTATCAGGCCATCAGAGAATGTTAGGGGGCATTCAGCCCATTCTGCTCACTTTACAGGATGGGAAGCGACAGGACCAAGGTCAAAGGGCTTCCGAGTAGCCGCCTAGAACCTGGGTCCTCTGGCACGTCTCCCGCGCGCTCCCCCACCCCCCCCAGACACTCGGGGAAGGAGAAGGGCGACCATGCCAGGGCCACAGTGACCGCTGCTGAGGCAGGAGGGCGCAGGCTGGTGGGAAAGTGCAGCCTTAGGATGAGGACTTCCTGTAGCTTCAGCCCCTCCTGGCTCAGTGACCCTGGACAAGCCACTTCAGGGTTCACCTATGAAATGGGACCGTTGTGGTGCTGGTCCTTCCTGGGCTGGGGGAGGCCTCCGCTGGCTGGCTGGCCAACTGTGACAAGCACAGCTCTGCCAGCAGGGCGGTGGTCACTTTGATGAGGAAGCCATGACACTTCTGCCTCCCCATCCACCTCAGGCCTGGGCCAGGCTCCCTCCAGCTCATTCCCCGGGAGGAAGGAAAGCATCTCTGCTGTGTGTGTCATGTCCCCCCTCCACCCTCCCTGCACAGGAGAGTGGGAGGGGCGGGCCCTGGCAGAAGGGGCAACAGCCAGGTAGCTGCCCTCAGTCCTCTCACGGCACAGACAAGAGATGGAGAGAAAAAGGACCTGCCTCTGAGGCACTGTGGCACTTGGGAGCCAAAAATACAGTCGACAAGAGGAAGAAACCCAGAGCAAAGACCACCATCCCTCAGGGCGACCCTGAGCTGAGGCAAAGCGGACTGGCCCCCTCCAACCGGCCTGCGGAGGCACCCCCTGTCAATCAACCAGCAATCAATCACTCGTTAAGATCCTCTTCCTCAAGCCTGTGCCTGGAGGGCAAAGGCAGGAGGCAGCTGCCAAGAGGAGCCTCAGGGTGTGCCTTTGGAAGGGAACACTGTGGCAAGGAGGGAGCTGCTCGACCCAGCGAGAAAGTACCACAGTGGCCTCCATGCAGGGGGACGCTTCCTGGGCCCCCAGAGACCCGGTACTGGTCTACTTGAAAGGGCTCGGCCTGGAGACATGTGAGAATGGGGAGGTTGCTTACCCACAGGCCAGGCCAATGTCGTAAGAGCCCTGGCGGATTCCACCTACAATGAAAGCAGCTTGTGAGCATTCCTCGCAGAGGGGCCCCCATATTGCCCACAGGCCACAGTCCCCAGTGCTGGGGTGGCTGGCGACTTCTGTGGCTTCATCCCCGTAAAAGCCCTCCATGGACTGTTCCTTAGGCTCACAGGATTGAAGGAGGCCCCAAACACAGGGGCATGAGCTTCAGTCACCAGCAGGGGCAGCTGCAGCAGCTGGCCCGGGAGAAAGAGAAGGAAAGAACAGGAAGCTTTACGGCCCACTAAGCCTGGCTCACACGATCCAGCAGAGCGAGCCTAAGAGGCCGGGAAGGCGAAGATTACCCCCATTTATAGAAGAAAAACCAAGGCTGTGAGACTCAAGTCATGACTTGAACCTGGGTCCCCATGCAATGGGAGGCCCAGCCTCGGCTCACCTGCAATGTTCATCAAAGCCTGCAGCCCCGAGGAGCACTGCCTGTTGACAACACATGAAGGTACTGTCTCTGGGATGTCACTGAAACAAAAAAGGCAGGAAAGTCCAACAGGCTGCCTCCCGTTCATGTCAAGGCTCCATGAGGGAAGACAGCAGGGCCAGAGGAAGGCGTTATACAAGGCCTAGGATTCTGCTCAAGGGGCAGCGTCCAGACAGACCACCAATGTGTCCTTCTGTTCAACGGGAGGGGGAGGGAGGGGGGTGAAAAAAAGAGGCCCTAGGAAGATAGTTATTACATTATTAATATAATATTAGCATATTAATATCATACTTTATATTATTAATAACTAGTGCTTAGAGAGTTTTGCAACTATTACCTCGTTTGAGCCTAACAGTCACTCTCATCTCCCCAGCTCCTGTGCTCATCCTTGGGGACTTCAACACTGATTCCCCCACAAACACCCAAACCACTTAGTTCCTCCACCTAAAATCCCTCCCCCCAACCTCAGTCACAAAGTGGACATAGACTCCATCATGTCATCACCCACAGAGGGACCACCTCCTTGGCAGAAAATTCTGAAACCCCCTGAACTGACCCTGATTTATTGGCTTTCTGCCTCACCCTCTGCCTTCCCTTACATATCCTGACTCTTCATCCACAGTTACCTACTGTCTCTTGACCCCTCAATTCTCTCTGGCCATCTCCTCTGCACTGACCACCCTCTTACCCCCTGGTCCTTTTCTCTGCAATCACTGGCCTCCTTCTCACATCATGGACTAGGCCCAACCAAACACCAGCCTTGGATCACTCCCACCATTTGTCACCTTTGCTCCTACAACACACACACACTCACTCTCTCTCTCTCTGCTGGACAAAGGTGGAGAAAATCACACCACCATTCTGAATGGGCCCACCACATATTTATGTGATGCAACCTCCAGTGGGCCCTCACCTCTGCCCAGCAATCCTTCTCTGCCTCCCTCCTTAGCCTCCTCTCCCACCTTCCACACGTTCTCATCCCTCCTCTGACCTCCCACACCTCTCAACTGAGACCCAGCCTCCAATTTCAAGGAGAAAATTGAGGCCATTCCCTACGGGCTCCCTCTTGTGTCCCCCCCGCACCCACATCCGTCTCACATGACAAGAATGTCTTACTCCTGCCCAAGTCTAACTCTCCCTGCATAAGAGATCCCACTCCATCTGGCCCACTTTATCATCTCCACTCACTTATTTTCAATCTCTCCTTCTCTACTGCCTTTGAACATGCTCATGTCTCCCCACTCTTAAAAGCCCTTCGCTTGGTCTTTCCTCCCTGCTATTCCCTATTTCTGCTCTTCTGCCCTTTGTACCCAAACTCTTGGAAAAGGTGTCCCAGTAAATTAGGAACTAGGGGAAAGATTCCTGCCTGGTGGGTGGTATACCCTGGTACCCCTGAAGCACAGGAAAAAAGACAGTGTCTTCCACCCAGGATCCTCTTCTCCATCCCTACTACTTGATCTCATCAGCACCCTGGATTTAATTACTTTCTCTATATTGATGATTTTCGACTTGCACCTCCAACTTGTCCTCCAGTCTTGCACCTCCAACTGCCTTTCAGATATCTCAGGCTAGACCTCCAGTAAACATCTTAAACTCAACATGTCCAGAACAGAACTCATTATCTTTCCCCCTAAACATGTACCCTGCCCCCCACCTTCTGTTACTGTAAAAGGCAACATCACCTTCCTGGGCCCTTGGGCTCCCATTATCTCTCACTTCTCCATACCCAAGCTGTGGCCAAGGATATTGATTTCACCTCTGCAACATCTCTTGTGGATTTCACCTCTGCAACATCTCTTGTGGATTTCACCTCTGCAACATCTTTTGCTGATTTCACCCCTGCAGTATCTTTTGCTGATTTCACCTCTGCAACCTCTCTCCAAAATACCCCTACCCATCTCTCCTTCGACCCTGTTCCCACCCTGGCAGACCGTTTTCACCTTATACCTGGCCTATGGCAATAGCTGCTGGGGATGGGGGGGCGGTCTGCCTGCCTCAAGTCTCCCCACCCCCGCCCCAGTCCATTCTCCACCAGTAAACTCCAGCATCAAATATAAAATCCTGTTTGGCCCTCAAAGCCCTTCCAATGATCTACACTTGCAGCTCCTCCACCCCATCTCTACACTGAGCATTTCCTTTGGAAGGGTCCCATGCCAGCAAGGCTTCTCCTCCTCAGCTCTATCTCTGGACTTTTCCTGTTTTCCTTCAAGTCTAGGCTAAAGTGGCGCCTTCTACAGGAAGCCCATCCTGATCCCTTATTACTAGCGCCCTCCTATCCACTCTCCAATGTATCTTGCGTATGTATAGCATTTTTGAACAGTTTTTTGCTCGTGGTCTTCCCCATTAGATTGTGAAGTTCTTGAAGGAAGGACTGTCTTCTCCCTTTCTTTGTACTCCAAGTGCAGTGCCTGCGCACGGCACACATTTCATGGGTGTTGACTGACTGCCTGCTGGCCTCTTCCTTGGCTTGAATTCCTGGGTTCTGGCCGATCTCTCGAAGGCCGTGTACCGCTCCACATATTTCTTGGGCTTGGGTAAGGAATAAAGAGAATTGCTGAGCTTGAAACATGGCCCTGGGTTCGAATCTTGACTGTCACTTGCTATTTGATCTCTTCAGGCTGCAACTTCAATTGGTAAAATGAGAGTGCTGGAAGGCAGGGTCCTTAAGGTCCTTTCTAGTTCTCACCTTCAGCACCTGGGGAACATCCTTACTCTGAAGGCTGAAGGAGTCAGTTGGCTGCCACTGATGCCCTCCGGACCATTCAGAAGAGGTGATGGAGCCCTATGTGGATGGCCAAGAAGGTCCCCACGAGAAGCTCACGATCCAGTTGGGATGACGAGGACACTGAGACACGGAGGTTAAAAAGCAATGTGCCTGATCGCTCTAACACGTTTAACCAACCAAAGAACGGGGCTGCACAGGAAGGAGTCCTGTGAGGAGACAGGACAGGGCAGCCCTTGTCTTGGGAGGCTGAGAAAAGAGGAAAGTGGGTAGCCTTATTGTCAAAACGCCCAGTTCCAAAGGGTGAACTTGGACTCGTTAGTCAGTGGGGCCTCTGGACAGGAAGCCTCAAGGCCGGCTCTACCTCTGCAGGCCCATACACCCAGCTCCCGTGGATGGAGATCAGGGTTCTGGGAAGCTCCAACGAGCCAGACATCAGATGTAGGGCTAGCAATGGGCTAGACATCCCCACATTATGTCTCTGGTTGGCCCAGCCTCCCTGAGAGTTTAGTTCTGGCCATCCTAGGAAAAGCTTGCCTTGGCAGAGTTAATAAGAGGTAACTCCCTGACTTTAATCTAACCTGGGAACTAAAGAACTCAATTAATAGATCCTCCCTTCGAATCTGGGGAAAAGTTCAGGAATGTGCCAATGGGTCAAAGTTAATGTGTACAGTTAAGTACTGGGTAATTAGGGAGCAGTGCGACCACAGCTTGGCAGATGGCTGTGAGGCATTGTGAACACTCGACCCCAGCATCCCTTCTTCCTAAGCAGATCTAACTTTGGCACAGAGTTTTCCACTTTCAGCGCTCCTCCCATCCCATCTTTGTGCCACAGCACAGACTCCAGTTTGTGGCATAAGCCGGCTGGATCCGGCTTAGATGGCATGCATTTTGTCTGCTGGGTCAGAGGGTTGACCTTTCAGCTGGCTTGTTGACGTTAACGCCATAGGGAGTAGTGCCTTCACCTCTCTCGGTGGGCTCAATGGTTAGGGTCCTGAGGGGTTCGAGTAGTCCTTTTGTGTGACTGCACACGCTGCTCCACTGATTGGCCACCCCAGCTTATGGTCTAGCTGTGGGAATGGCGTCTCTTGCCAAGTCTGAGGTCAAAGGGCAGACAGACCAGGAGCTCAGAGAAACTGTTTACCTTAGAAACTGGGCAATTCTGGCCACCACAGAACCGGCCCCTGGCTGCAGCACGTTCCCTGTGGGCAGAGAGGGGGGCATTTCAGGTGGGGGCGGAGCTGCAGAGAGGATGCCTCAGGCTTCCTCCCCAGGAAGCCTTCCTGGCCAAGAGAACTGCCACAGGGTGCAAAGGGCTGCCAGCAGCCTCCAGCGGGGGTGGGCTTCTTGATCACTTGGGGAGAAGGGTTATAATTTCAGATTCCTTTGGGAAAAGGTTTAGCTTCTGTCTTTGTAGCCCTTCGTGCCCAATATCTGGTACACAGTAGGTGCTTAATAATTGCAGCAAGTTCGGCAGTAGGCTGCTCTAGTGTTCACTAGGCTCCTCCCAACTGAATTCTCTGCCTTCAGATGCTTGGCCAAGGAAGGCCCCTCCTCCCCTCATCTTTCTCCCTTGTGAAAGGCCCGGGAGGGCAGCAACCTCTCGGCTGCGGGCCCAAGCTCACCCACGCAGATGTCGCCCAGCTCCTCGGGTGGCAGCCCCACGTCCTGCAGCACGGCAGTCATCACGGCGGACAGCAGCTCGTCCGGCGTCGTGTCCTGCGGGGACAAAGGGACGGAGGCCGGAGATCAGATGGGGGAGCCTGGAGAGGGGAATCAGAGGAGAGGGTGGTCAGCGGGGGCAGGTCCGCTACCTTGAAGCCACCGCGCCCGGCCTTGCCGATGGCCGTGCGCCGCCCGTGCACCACCACGATGTCGTCGGCGGACGCCCTGGGGGACGCTGCGGTAATGTAGCCGGAACATGGGGCGGCCTGAAGGCCTAGGGCCGACCTCGGATCCTGGCAGGCCGACAGGTGGCCGAGCACGACCTGCAGGCGCTTCATCCTGAGCCCCACTGACCCCTGCCCTCCCGGGAGCGGGCAGTTTAGCTCTCGCCTGGCCACGCCCCGCTGCCGCCTCTCAAGGCCCCGCCCCCGGCCTCGCGCGACTTCCGCCAGGTAGCCACGCCTCTACGCATCACGAAGGCCACGCCCCCGGCTCTCGGCGACTTCCGCCCGCGGCCCCGCCTCCGGCCGCTGCGGGACGCGTCCCTGTCCACTCGATCTCTTGCCCTTGTAGGATTCTGGAGAGGAGAACCCCGCCCGCCCAATGGACAATAATATGGCGGAAGTGACGCTCCGCCTATCGGGGGGAGGAGTTAGAAGGAAGGAGAGAATGGTAGGCAGGCTCCGCCCCCAACGACAAAGAGACCGCCGTCTGCGTACCGTCTGCCAGTGAAACGCCCTCAGGCGGCAGGAGGTCTCGGCACAGGCACACGTTCATGGGGAGGCTGAGGGGAGGGCCCTGCCCCTGCCTGGTCACTTTCACTTCGGTGACGTCATCCTTCGTATATCCGCCCCCATCCTAGTCCCTTCCCTTTTCTCCTGCCTGAATCATTGCTGTCGTTGCTGAGGAGTGGGTAGGGTGGTCCCTAAAACACAGACCCGACCAGGTCACCCCGCACTCAGTAAACTCCAGGGACTGCCCGAATCTTCCCAAAATCCCGGAGGGATGCGTCCCCCCATCTCCCCCCTCAGGGCGACCGCCTGGCTTCCCGGGCTTACTCCGAGTCCCAGCTGAAACTCCGTGGGACTCCCCGTGGAGAAAGCCCAGCATTACCCGCCCCCCACTCCCAAACGGACTACTGCTTTTTCTGCCCGTGGCTTCCTCTTTATCCTGTATAGAGATTACACAATCTATATTGCCTTGGTGTCTCCACTAGATTGTAAACTCCTTGCGGGGACTGTCTTTGGCCGTATTTCCAGTGCAATCAATGTTGATTGATGAAGGCTCAAAATGTTATCCATGCACAACTATCTAATGAATTGCCTATGAGGGGCATTGTTTTCATTGCCGTCACCCTTAACTATACATGGTGGGGAGCCAGCGGTGAAGTTAGGTGCCTCAGCCGGGGCTCCTCTGGGTGCAGAGTCCTCAGTGGGTCCAACCACCTAATGACTTTTATAGCTCATGAGCCCCTACCAGTGAGGGGGCTCCTTAGCAGTCATTCAGAAGACAGAGTTATCTCAGAGCAAAGGGCATTTCCTGAAATGGCAGAGAATGAAGAAACAAACCATCTCACCCACAAACAGGGGATTGCTGTCTCCCACAAATAGATGCCACATCGGAAGGAAGATTGGGCAGGCACCTAGTGCATACTAGTACTAACTGATAACATGGCATTGCTAAGGCCAACCTCGATTTCACTCCAGGGAACATGGTTCCACTGTAGCTTCAGACTCTGCTCTCACCCCAGCCTAGGGGTATGGCTAGGGAGCCCACACCTTGAGACTAGTAACATGTAAGCTCTGGGGTCTCCAGCCTCCCTAGCGGGATCCCAGGCACCAGCCTCTTAACCCCTCCAACTACCCTCCTACTTTGTGGTTCTTTCCTCAGGATACTTCCTTTCCCCTCAACTTT
This sequence comes from Phalanger gymnotis, assembly GCA_028646595.1. NCBI lineage: Eukaryota > Metazoa > Chordata > Mammalia > Diprotodontia > Phalangeridae > Phalanger > Phalanger gymnotis. Next base: position 375,362,711 of record CM053624.1, on the reverse strand, counting down.
CAATGCTGTATAATTCTGTCTGGGCTCCCTTCTTAACTTCCTTCTGTTCTCTTCTGTGCACTTTTAAAAAGTGAGTCCATGGCTCTCTTTTTACTCTTTTTTTAGGCAGTATGGTAGAGAGAGTCCTGGGCCTGGAGTCCAGAAGACCTGAGTTCAAATCCAATCTCAATCCCTTACTAGGTATGTGACCTTGGCCAGATTATTTCAATTGTAAAAGCATCTACTTCCTAGGGTTGTTGTGAGGATCACATGAGATCACTGTGAAGCACTCGGCACATAGCAGGGCTGTGATAAATGCTATTCTCTCTCTCCTTTTCAATAACACTATTGCTAGCTCCTCTTTTCTCTCCTACCCACCCCCTCCCCAACTGTTCCCAACTGGAAAAAAATCTTTGTAGTAAACAGAGTCAAGCAATACCAATTCCCACAACAGCCAAGGTACAAAAATGTGGTGTCTTTAATTAATTAGAGCTCATCACTGCCCTGTCAGGAGGTGGGTAAGGTGCTTCCACACCTTCCTCATTGCTCCTCTGGGACTATGGCTGCTGATGGCACTGCTGAACATCCTAAAGTCTTCCACAGTGGTTTTCCTTTATGATGTTGATATCAGCTGGTCCCCTGATTCATCCAGTTTCAGGCCTTCCACTCTTTTCCATTGTCAACACTCCAGTTCGGGCCTTTATTCCTCTTTGCCTGGGTTTAGGGCAATAATTATCTGATTGCTGGTTTCAAATCCAGGTTCTTCCCTGTCCAATCCATCCTCCAAAACTTTGCCAGAATAATCCTCACATGGCACGATCACTACACATAACTGAAAAACCCTGATGGCTCCCTACTACCTCTTAAAAAAGCCTCCGTCATCTGGCTTCAGACTACTTTCTAAGCCTTCTTTTCTCTTATGCTCCCTCCCCCTCAAATTTTGTGATCCAGCCAAACTCGATTATTCACTGTTCTCCAAGCACAATATGATTTCCCACTTTTTTTCCAAGATGCCCTTCCCCCTGCTCTCTTCCTGTTGACATTTTAACAGGCTTTCAAAGCTCAGACCAACCTCCTCCTCTTTTACTGGCAGGTCCTCAATCCCACCCTGCCCCCAGCTGTGTCCTATGGCCTTCCTCCAGGCCTTTTTGGGGGCATTTTATGGGTAGCCGTGGGGCAGGCCTCTGAGCTATTTGTCTGCTGCTGGCTCAACTTACTCTTAGTGACTCCATTGACACTGGATGACTTGCATCTTTGATTCTATTGTGTTTGGGGTGCTTTAAGATTGACAGCTGTATGAAATCAGTGTCAGCACAAGTGTTAAAAAGACAGACTATGTGCTGGGGAGATTTTGGGAGCTTTGAACTCTGATAGTTATCGATTCCTCCTCCTTCCATTCCAATATGGGCCCAGGTAATTCCAGATATAGGTCCTAATTAAATGGAATGGTCTCCCAACAACCAGTTACAGTTTAGACAAGGGGCGCTTTTTACAATTATATTTTATTTTTTTCAATCAGCCACACTCTGCTTTCTCTCCCACCCATCCCAATCACCCTTGCTCTCTTAATTGTGAATAAAAGAAAAAAAAAGGCCACTGTTGGAAACATGCATACCCAAGCAAAACAGATTTCTACATTGGCCATGTCCAAAAACTCTACATTCCCATTTGCCGCCCCCCCCCCCCCCGAGTCCTTCCCCTCTCTGTCAGGCGTGCAGCATATTTCCTCATGAGTCCTCTGGAACTGTGGTGATTTATTACACTGGTGAGAGTTCCTAATTCTTTCAAAGGTATTTATTTTTGAAGGATCAAATGAGGTATCTGTAAAGCCCTTGGCACAGTGCCCAGCACACAGTGGTGACTTAAATGCTTATTCCCCTCCCCTGAAATCGTTCTCCTGGTTGTCCTCCCAGGTTTTTCTGAAACTCTGCTGCTCATTGTGTCTTACAGCAGAGCAGTCATATGCCATAGCTTGTTTGGTATTCCCAGTTTAAGGGCGTCCTCAGCTTTCCTATTCTTTGCCACCTCCAAAAGAGCTGGAAATCTTTTTGTACATCATTAGTTTTACTTAGGACCAGCCCCTCCCTCCATCTAGTCTCCCCTAATTCCCTCTTCTCCCTTCTCCCCTTTCTCTATTTACCGTTGGTTGAAATGCATTTCTATGCCCAATTCTGGGTCCATATGTTTTTCCCTCAAAAGAGGGTGTCAAGTGTCAGCCACCTCCTGTTCCCCTCCTCTGTACAGTTATCTACTTGGGTCCACCAATTACATGTGGTAATTTCCCCTAACTTTCCTCCCCTCACCTTTCCACAGTGTATTTCTTTCCCTTTCTCTACATCTTCTCTTAAGATGATCATGACCTAACAGAGCCCCTCCCAGGCCCCATCTCGCTAGGCTCCTTGTATGACCCCAGATGACAAATGATGGAGTTCCAAAGGGACACACGGATCATCTGCCCAGATTAGAACGCCAGCTGTTGCTCCTTGTTCAGATGCTTATGTTTTACTCACGTTTACTTTTTGTGTTTCTCTTGACTCCTGTGTTTGCACTTCAAAGTTTCTAGGTCTGGCTTTTCATCAGGAATACTGGGAAGTCTTGGATTTCATTTAAGGTCCATTTTTCCCCCTGTAGAGTTACACTCAGTTTTTCTGGGTAAGTTAATCATCATGGGCAGAGTAGAGGAGTTAAGGGGGCGGGGCAGAGCCAAGATGGAAGAGTGGCAGGCCAGTGAGCTCCACTCCAACAGCTTTCTCCAAACAAATCTAGAAAATGCACCAGACTGGATCCTGATGGGGAAATCCAGAAAAGGTTATAGTGAGTCATTTGTCTAGCCCAGGTCAGCACAGGGAGATGGATGGGGAGGTCTGTGGCCACTGGGGACAGGTTTAGGGAGCCCACACTGGGGCACTGCAGTGGAAAAGCGTGACAACTGATGGGCAGGTCTGACACCCACTGCCCAGTTCCAGGTCACAGATCCAGGAAGGACTGAGAAAGTGAGCAGAAATGGTGGAGAGGCCCTGCACCTAGTATGGAGGAAGGAGGAAGCCAGCTAGCCAGCAGCAGCTGTGATCTGGCTCAAACCTCAGGAGCAGAGTGGGATCTCAGTGCCAGCTTCTAGCCCCGTCTGTACAGGAATAACTGGGTCATGAATCCTGGACCAAAAGGGAGCCTGAAAGGCTGACAGCAGCTGAGTCCAGCAGCATTCTGTTGTTGCCCTGACCAAGACCCAGGTCCTCAGACCAGGGGGAGAGCAATCAGATAAAACCACGTTGGGAGCACTGAAAGGTTGCAGGTCCCCAGCCTGAACTTGTCCCTGAGGCTGTGGTGTAACGTTACCTATAATACCCTGAGACAGCAGCAGGCGACTAACCCAGACCTTCCCTCCAGAAATGCCCTGAACCAAGCCCTGACATCAAGTCCAAAGGATGTGGGCTGGAAGAACTGAAAAAAAAAAGAAACCCACCACAAAGAGATATTATGGTGGCAGGGACACTAGACAGGACACAAACCCAGAAGAAGAGAATAACTCCGGAATATCTACAAGCAAAGCCTCACAGCTTGGGCACAAATTCAGCTAGAGTCCTGGAAAAGATGAAGAGTTTCAAAGAATCTTAAAATGTTTTTGTAAGGTAAATAAGAATGTACAAGGAAAAAAATGGAAAAGAAATGAGAGCTACAGAAGAAAGAACTGGAAAGAGAATGAACAGCTTGGTTCAAAACTTTGCCCAAGCAATAAAATCAAGAAATTAGAATGAGCCCAACAGAAAACGGCGATTACATGAGGCAACGAGAAATATTAGAATGAAGTCAAAAGACTGAAAAAATAAAAATATAAGAGATCTCATAGCAAAGACTGACCCAAAAACCAGATTGAGGAGAAAATACTTAAGAATCATGTGACTGCCTGAATTATAAGACCAAAAAGGGAGACTAGATATCCTATTTCAAGTAACCTTAAAAGAAAACTGCCCAGATTTCTTAGAACCAGAGGGCAAAAAGGAAATAGAAAGAATCTAACAGTTACCTCCTGAAAGAAACCTGAAAATGAAAACTCCCAGAAACATCACTGTCAAAATCCAGAGCTTCCAGGTCAAAAAAAAAGTACTGACAGCAGCCGGAAAGAAAGAATTCAGGTACCCAGGACCACAGTCAGGATCACACACAACTGAGCACAATTTATATACCAGCATAAAGGAGCAGAGAGCTTGGAATATGATATTGCAGAAGGCAAAAGATAGGGACTCACTTATGACCAAGAATAACTTACCCAGCAAAACTAAGTATAATACTACAGGGGGGGAAATGGACCTTTAATGAAACAGAGGACTTCCCAGCCTTCCTGATGAAAGGTCAGAGCTACATAGGAACTCCGAAGTACAAACACAAGAGTTAAGAGAAACATGAAAAAGCAACTATAAATGAAAAATCATTAAGGGGCTAAATAGGGACAAATTTTATATTAAATTATAGGAAAGCGACATCTACGTCCCCTCTGGATCCTATTGTCATCAGGAGTTACTGAGGGAGTCCAATAAGGCCTGGGAGTGGTTCAATCAATTAAGCATTTATTAAGCACCTAATATCTGCTAAGCATTGTGTTATATGTCAGGGATACAAAAAGAGGCAAAAGACAGTCTCTGCCCTCGAGGAGCTTGCAGTCTAATGGGGGAGAAAACATGCAAACAAATATATACAAAGCAAGCTAAATACAGGATAAATAGGAAATAATAAACAGAGGGGAAGTGTTGGAATTAAGAAGGGTCGGGGACGGTTTCCTCTAAAAAGTGAGATTTTAGTTGGGACTTAGAGAAAGCCATGGAAGTCAGTATTGAGAGGGGAGCAAGGGGAACATTCCAGGCATGGGGGGTAATCAGAATGGATCTAATAGATGAAAAGTCTTGTTTGTGGAACAGGAATGAGGCCAGTGTCACTGGATCAGAGAGCATGTGTAGAGGAGTGAGGTGTGAGAAGACTGGAAAAGCAGGGGGGAGCTAGGTTATGAAGGGCTTTGAATGCCAACATAACATTTTATATTTCCTCCTGGGAGCAACAGGAAACCACTGGAGTTTAATGAGTAGAGGTGTGATACAGTCAGATCTGTGTTTTAGGAAAATCACTTTAGTGGCTACATGGAGGATGGACTGGAGTGGAGAGAGACCTGGGACAGGCAGACCACCTAGCAGCTATGACCATAGTCCAGACAATAGTGTTACTGTAATAGTGAGGTTATGAGGGCACCAGGGTGGAGGCAGTGTCAGAGAAGGAGGCTGTCAGGGCAGACTTTTCCCTGTTCTTCCCTTTTGGGATGCTAAGACTATCAAGTCTCCCCTTAGTCTGAATGGGTGGGAAACCTTCTGTCTTTGTTTTGGAGTATTTCTCAGCACTGTGGCAATCAAGAGTCACTGAATCGTATATGATGTGGTGCTGGTGGTTGGAGCTTTCCCACACTTAGATTTCTCACACTGAGGTGAGCCTCAAGTGCCCCAGGGCCTCGAGACAGGTATATAAGATCTGAGGTTGATATTTGACTTTTGGGGATACACTCCTTGAAAGGATGTGAGTGACAAGATTCTAGGCAAGCTGTTTAACCCACCCCCCGGCTTTGTAACCCAGACAGATAGGTGTTGGTGCTTCTCTGGTAACTACAAATTGTGATTTGAATCAGATAAGGTCGGTCTGTTGATGTTTGTAATTTCTGTTTGTATTTGCCCTTAAGTTCAGGGGGCTGATCTTTTCCCCCTGAACTAAGTGAATGATATATGTATGTTTAATTAAACTGAGACCGTTAACCCCTTAAAGTTGCTTTCCTTAGAAAAGCAGATCAAAGAACCTGTGTTAGCAGCCTTCTGTGTGCTGGTTGTTGTTGGTCTTACACAGCCACAGTAGCGGCTGGCCAGATTGTTGCTACAGAGGCGTATTGGAGAGATGCTACAGAGGTGAAATCAGAGCCCTTGACCATAGCTTAGACTTGGAAAATGAGAGAGAGGAGTCCAGGATAACTCCTAGATTATGAGTCTGAGAGACTGAGAGAATGGTGTTGTCCTCTACAGAACAGGAAAGGTAAGAAGTGGGGAGGGTTTAGGGGGAAAGATAAGGAGTCCCATTTAGGACAGGTTCTGCTTAAAATGTCTATTGGACATCCAGTTCAAGATGTCTGAAAAGGCAGTAGGAGATTTGAAATTACTTCTATGCAACAGCAGAGAGTCTGAGGCAAGAAAGGCGGATTTGTGAATCACTAGCAAAGAAATGGCAATTGACTACATGGGAGTTGATGGAGATCAGGAGATGCAGGACAGAACCCTGTGGGGTGCCCATCATTAGTGAGTGTAAGCTGGACGGAGATCTAGCAAAGGAGACAGAGAGGTGTCAGGGCGAACCAAGAGAGAGGGCTGTCCAGAAACCCGGAGAAAAGAGACTCAGAGGAGAGAGTGACCAGCAGCATCAAAGGTTACAGAGGTCAAGAAGAATGAGGGCTGAGAAGAGCCCTTTGGATCTGGCAACTAGGAGATCATTAGTAACTGGAGAGAGCAGTTTTGATGGAAGGATAAGGGCAGGAGCTAGACGATATGGGGTTAAGAAGAGAGAGAATGTGGAAGTTTAGCTGCAAAGAGCACAAGAGATATACGATGATAGTGGGGAGATGGGGACATGTCTGTAGACAGTAGGGAAGGGGCCGGTAGAAAGGGAGAGACTGAAGACAAGTGAGGATGACCGGGGGCTAAGCAGCCACTGGGCTTCGCACGGGTCAGGACTGAGATAAGGGTGAAGGGCAGAGGGCAGCAGGGACCTAAGTGATGGGATGTAAGAAAGAGGGCAAAGGGGAGAACTCACAGAGCATGGCCTCAACTTTTTCTGTAAAATTGGACCCAGGTCCTCAGCTGAGAGGGTTGGGGAAGGGTGGGCCATGGGAGGTTTGAGGAGGGATGAGAAGGTTTGAAAGAGCTGCTGTGGAGGGTGGGAGTGAGTTGATAAGGGGGATGTAGCAGGACTGCCTGGCAGCTGTGTAACATAAATTTACAGTGGATCCTGTCAGAACAGCTAGCTGATTTTCTCCACCTACATTCAGCAGCGCATGTATGTACAAGCTCAAAGACAATAAATGATGGGAGTGATTTAAGGTCGGGACTTGGGTGAGTGTAATCAACAATATAAGGGGCCAGGGACTCAAGAGAGGAGGACAGTGTCGTTAAATGGTTCACCAAAGGGTCAAGATGGGGAGAAGAGGAGAGATTGGCAAGTGCAGGAGAGACAGCCTGGGAGAGAATTGAGGGGTTGAGGGACTGGAAGTCATGGTGTGGATGAAGAGTTGGGCTATGTAAAGGAAGGCAGAGGGAAAGGTAGAAAGCCAATAAACTGTGGTCAAACTAGGGGAACTGAGAATTCTTGAAAATGGAGGTGGCAGATTTGTGGGTGACAGCAGAGCCCAGAGTACGACCATCTTTGTCTGTGACTGAGGTTGGGTGGAGGAGCTCATGGGAAGCGAGGAGGTTGAGGAACTGAGTGGTCTGGGTGTTTGAAAGAGTATCACTGTGTATGCTCAAGTACCCTAGTATGAGGGCAGGAGATGGGGAGGAGAAAAATTGTAAGCCAGGTATCAAACTAATTGTGGAGTGAAGGGGAGTGACAACTAGGGCCACTAGGCCCCTGCTGGACTGGTTGACATGCTTAGCATTAAGCTCCAAGGAGGAGAGGTTACTGAGGGACGAAGAAAGGCGCAGAACCCGGACGTGCTAGTGGTGAACAAAGAGTGTTCTAGCTTGCCTACCTCCACCAGAGATCTAAGGACGGAAGGGCAGTCAGGGAGGCCTTGCCGTCGTCACAGGGGGAGCCAGCAGATGTCAGGAGGGCAAGGAAAGCTGTTGCCTAGGATCAGGCATTCCAGGGGCACAGTCTGCAGCTGGGTGGAGTGAGAAACTTTGTTCTGTTCTGAGGTCAGCTCAGCGGCATCACCGAGCGGAGCACTGGGCCTGGAGGCAGGAAGACCCGAGTTCAAATCCGGCCTCTGCCACTTCTTAGCTGTGTGATCCTGGCTAAGTCGCTTCACCCCTGCCTCAGTGTCCTCATCTGCAAAATGGGGATAATTGTAACACCTGCCTCTCCTGGTCATTGTAAGGATCAGATTAGAGAATAGCTCAGCCTCAATTGACTAAAACGAGATGGCCAAACGCCCTGGCATCTTTGCCAGAGAAAACCCCAAATGGGGTCACCAAGGGTCAAACACAACTTACAACCACTAAAGTGCTTAGCGCAGCGCCCGGTGCATAGCTGTGTGAAGAATGGCTCATCATTGCCATCGCGGGTACGCATCAACGATCTTACAAGAAAGATGGAGAAAGAGAATGCGGGACCCCCCATAAGGGGAAGGGAAGGAGGGCTAAGGAGAGCCATCTCACACAGTGTTTGTTGTTGCTGTCCTTGGTCCTGGAGGACCGATGCCGCCCTGACAGTGGGGTAGAGGTCCGCCATCTCTGACTGGCTGATCAGACCAGTACCAGCTCAGGAGGCTCTGACACGGGTTGGCCACAAATGGTCCATGGGAACGTCTGGAGGAGATGTCTCAATTTGGGCGTCTCATGTTTCTTTTGAGCTACTTCACTTCTGCTTTGCTCATAGAGCCCAGTGTCTTTTCTGATGTGGGCATGCCATGCTGGGTGGTCCTGTGCCAGGGACTCCATGTCTCACAATCAATTCCAAAGTTCTTAAGAAAGATCTTGAAAGTGTCCTTGTATCGCTTGTTCCGACCTCCTGAAGGGTTACTGAAATACAAAGATCTTCCCTGTACATTTATAGGCCTACAGGGCTTCGCGTGTTGTCCTTTCTCCTTGGAGTTGGCCACCCTTCTAGGAATCGATCCTGTGGCCTTTGAACGTAGACATTTTGCCGAATCAATCGTGGATGTCTTGCTTCTTTGAACTCTGGCCCACATCCTGTGCGGAGTCAGGAGGGCTCTGGCACCCAGCCGAAGGTCACCCTAGCCAAAGGTCACTAGGCTCTGGCACCGAGTCTTGCCATGACAATTCATTCTTTGTTTCTAACTGGATATAATCTGGAAAATCCCTATATTCTTTGTAGTTCCCCCTGGTATTTTTCCCAGCCAGGATTCTGGGGCTGAAACCAAGGGACTACCCAGCATGTGAACCCAGATTTGCAGCTTCCCCCGTTTGCTGATGTATGTACATATTTCTCTTACTCTGTTAGGCTTCCTTTTTATCTTTCTATATTTCTTTAATACTGCTTTACATTTTCCTTATGTGCAGAATGTTACACTGATTCCAGTTTGGTGTAGAGAGTGGTCATTACGATGAGGTTTAGAGCTGGTAGAACTGGTTCAGGTGGGAAAGCATTCACTTAAGACATTCTCCGTAGCCATCGGGAGCTTTATTGACACAAAAGCAGCATAGGTCTCCCAGCAAGACAACAAAGTGAGACCCCGACATTGGGGGAGTTATGCTTATATAGAGGTTTCAGAATGATAATACAGTTTTAGAAGTTTTGTGGAGGTTAAAGATTAGGGATAGGAGGAGGAAGATGGATGACACAAGATAAGGGAGACAGGGGACATTTTATGAGCCAGGATGGAGGGAGACAAGGAATTTTATGGTCCAGGATAAGGTGGAAGTCTTATGGTATTTCAAGACACCAGGAAGAGACTTTAGGATACTTTCAGGTTAGAGAATAAACTGGGGGCTTCAGTACTGCAAAGTACTGGAAAAGCAACTCTGAACCCGTAGGGCGCCATTGGTATCCTCATTATTTCCCTACTCAACCACTGGGCAGGAGAAATCTTTTGGAAAAGGGTCGAAGGTCGCTGTCTTCAGTAGCTGCTTCCTACTGAACGGGGATGAAGAGTCCATTTCAGAGGCCGGGAAGAGGCTGAGGGGTGGTCAGCGTGGGGGTGCAGAATTCGGTGCCCACTGGGTCCAGGGTGGAAAGAGGCAAACCACTCAGGGACATCAAGGGTAGGGGTCAGTATCCTAAGAGTTGAAGGTGGAATTTCTGCAGGCAAGAAGACACAAAGTGAGCCAGGAGGTTAAACAAGCACAGACCAAATGTAAGAGTGAGTAAAAATGGTTAATAACGGGGTAAGGGAGAGGAAGCATGTACCCCAGGAGGAGGTAGAGGGACATATCAGGCTGGAGTGGATGCCTTGCATTCAAGTGGCTGCCTGTAATGTCCCTTGAGTACTCAAAGGATAAATTCTATGCAGGGTTTTCAGGGAATAGGAAGAGAGCTGCGGGGAGTAAGCTAGGATCCTGGGAAGGATGGTGACGTGCCCAGCAATCATGTACTCTGCCCTGGCCCACAGAATTCCCTTTTTGGATGAAGGCATTAGACTCCCAGTCCCGGGGATGCAGGCCTAACCCTAGGCACAGGGAGGGAAATAGGTAGGTTAGGAACAGAAGTGGTTCAAGGTGGAGCCCAGAACACAGCATAGCTAGGAAGCCCACAGGCAAGTCCCCTTCAATGGGAGTCTTCTTCAACCTCTGGCTGGTCACACCCTGCAACTTATCTCACCTCTCACATCCTGCATCCTGCTTGCTTCATCTGCCTCTGCACTCCTGTCTGCCTCATCATACACCCAAATGCTTTTGAGAGAGGGACAAAGGAGCTGTCCCTGCCTGAGTGGGGGTGGGGAGGGAAGTAAAATGGGGCTGAAGCAGCGTGCGGGGAAGAGAAGACTGCAGAACAAACGTCCTTGTCGTGTGACCTTCTGCAGGTGGGAAGACAATAGTCAAGGAGACAGAACTCTGACAAGCTAGTTCAATATGCAGGGCCCAAACAGAAGGAACATTAAAAATGATGTCAGAATAGAGGAAAACAAAGCAAGAAACCAGGAGCCCCAGGAGGCGATTATTTACTTTGGACACATGGGATTCTCTGGTCTTGTTATTTTTTCAGAAGTGTCCACTCTGATCCCAACACCTTTAGGAGGATCAGATGCCACTGAGGATCCAAGTCTATACATGTAAATATAAGTAACGACACTGCAGGTGGAAGCTTTCTACCCTGGGGTTCAGTCATTATACAGATGAACTTACATATAAAAGGCTGACTTTTACTCCAGTTATCATAAAAGACTCGGGAGGATGTGTGACTAATTCCAAAATAGTGCATATCAATAACTTGTTTAGAATAAAACGTGTTTTACCACAGGACTCACAACATAAACTGGTATTATTTCCACAATAACAACAAACTTTGAATGAAATTGACTTTTCTATTAATGCCAAAATATTCCATAAGTTACCTCCCTCTGAGAAATCTGATTGCACTGAAATTCTTTCCTCCAAACTGAAGATGTTTCTGATTTAGTTTCAGTAATTAATAGAATATCGGGGCCCTCAATCTGTCATACCAATATCCGAATATTCTCACATCATTTCAAAACATACAAGGACCTTATTCCATACAGATTTATATGTAGTAACAGGCAAATAATGAGGTCAAATGCCCATTTACTAAGTTGTTTAAGATATAAAAAGGAATATAATCTTCAGCTGACCAACTCAGAACTTGAACATCCTTTATTATAGTAGCTCAGATGTATCCCAGACTTAGTCTGTGGGATAATGATTAATGCTGTGTTTGTGCCTTTGTTTCACAAACTTCTTTTCCCTTTGTCTAATTATTCCCGTATCATTCAGAAAGAATGTTCTATTCCAGGGATTTAATCTTTCACACGGCTATGCTGGAATACTAATCTGCCCAACCGTTTGGGATGTGGAATGACTGCACATTCAGACTGAAAACAGCAAGCTTTCACATACTCACATTGTGATCACATCTTTTACTGATTACTTGCTTTGATTACAGAAATTTGCCATAAAAAGGAAAAGGACATGATTAGATAAAACATGAGTTTTCCAACCATGCAGTATTAATAGCCTCATAACCAGACTCAGGAATAGTCAGGTGGGAAACATTCCTTTTTAAAGAAACACAACGGGGAAACTGAGCCAGGAGGATCCCATCTTGGGTTGAGGCTAGGATTGTCCTCTCTGCTTTTCCGACGAAGACCTCCACCTGTAACAGTTACATTCTCTCTGAGGACCTTGTGGCATTTCACTCAGGTGGTGGATTACTGACTCGAGTTCTGATGGATTTTTGTGGTCCATCAGACAACTCAAAATAAAATCTGTTACAGTATCACAAGCTTTTAGCTCAGAGGGCACGTTTCACTGATCAAAAATTTACCAGGACTCACATCTCCAATTTAGACTTGTCCTCATGCAAAAGCCAGTCATTAGAGATCGTTTTTTACACATTTGCAACTTCTCAGCAAGCCAAGCTCCTCGTTTAGGAACTCCATGACCCAAACAAGCTTTTGGCAAGTTTACATATTACATAACTGATACCAAAGTTTACCAATTTGAAACTTGAAACAAATCTATTACCAATCAGGTGATTTGAATTCTGTTCAATACATTTCTAAATTACTTTACACAGAGAATCAGCATCTCATGATTAACATGTTAAAACTAGAACTTTAAGACAGCAGGCTTACCCAAGTTTGGAGGCTGGCTGGCTTCTCACCTCATGTGGCCTGGAAGATACTTCCAGGCTGTAGCTGCTGCCCCTCCCCCTCCTTTTTGCCAGGTAGGGGAAGGGGAATTTGCAGGTGGAAGAAAGGGTGAAACTCTTTTTCTAATCTGATCTGGGATGAGAGGGGTTAATAGAAAAAACCCAAGACTGTCTGCAATCTTCTGAGATACCCTCTGGATTCAGGGGGAGGGGGTGGGGGAAGAAAATGACAAGATTGTAAGGAGGTTATTAAAAACTCCTTAATGATCAATCTCAAAACTTCCACAAACTGCTAAGAAGTTTTTATCTGTCCTAACTTTTTCACTTCCATGTCCACTCCTTAAACATTTAGAGTGGGGCATCAAACCTTTCAGACTGACATTCACAAGACTAGTGCCCTTTCTTAGGATACCTGAAGCACAAAACAATGTCTCTGTTTTTCTGAAAACACCTATTTAAGGCTCATCCAAGGACAACCTAGGAATGAAACTTAGATGATTCACAGTACGTTTAGATATAATTGTTATCAGTGCCAAATTATTGCAACAAATTAGCTTGCAAATGGAAATTTAGTAGGCTTTTCAAAATCACACAAAAAGATTTTGCAAAACATTTCTTTGTAAAAAGTATTTCTCTTTCTTAAAAAAAAGCTTACAGTTTATCCTGATGTTAAAAGGAATAATCACTAAACTTTCATAAAGTAAATTGGCTGGAAATCTTAAAGATTGGGACTTATCAAAACCAAGTTGATGTAAAATGTCTTTTAAGTATCACAAATCTAAAGTGCCATAAAATTAAAATTCTCAGTAATCACAAATTCCTAAGTACCAAAATGTGTTTACTTTGGGGAGGGAGTTTATTTTTTTTTTCCTAAGGCGAGAACATACCTAATTGAACTAGCCTTATCACAATAACAAAGTTTACCAGGCCTTTAAAAATTTAGTAGTAGGAATTCTACTACACAGAAAACTTTACACAGGGTTGGTAAGAATTTAAGACTAGATGGTCTGAAAAATCCTTGTTTTAGTTAACAACCTCACAATCTGATGGTTCTATTCTTAATCCAGCAACATCTAGGTTATAAGAGAAATTGGTTTTCTAACAACACATGTGATACAATTGTTAACCAAAATACACAATATAAGAAAATTTAGAAATACAACCATACCACAAGCAATTATCATGTATTTAAAACTTGAAACAGAAACAATTAATTACTGATCAGATGACTGTAACTTAATTGGATGAGCAAATCAAATCTGGAAACATTTTAATTTCTAAGGCCCAATACTCTTTTGCCCTTTAAAAGAAAAAAAATTATTATCCATAAATTCACCTTTTTTGAAGCAATTCCCAGCTCCAAATAACCTTTTACTTCCTTGAGCGGGAGTTTCCTATCCTTTTACTTATCAGATAAAGAGCATTCGGCTCTCCATTCCCATCATCCTGGGAATTTTGAGGTGCATGTACCAGAAAAATGCATATTTAGCTTTAAGTTAACGACACAGGATACAAAGATCTAGAAACCGGGACGCAGGGACCCCCAAAGAAAAACCAGGCACAGAGGCCCGCAGGGCACAGAGACCCTGAAACCAGGGCACAGGGACCTCCAAAGAAAACCAGGCACAGATGCCCACCTCCCCCAATGTCCCACAGGGTAGGAGAAGGAAGAACACGGGGTAAAAAGTCTGCTCAAACACAGCAGGGTGTCTTTTTTTAAGCTTGAACACCAAATTTATAAATAACCTTGTTTTATTTAGAAATCTCCTTCACAAATTACTTTTCTAGATTATATTTAGGTCAGCCTGTGCTACAATGTACCACTAGGTGCCTTTACTTAAGATCTCCTTCCCAAATTTCCCTCCTAGCAGTCTCCTAGCAACCTCTTGCCAGCTTGTCCCAAGGTCCGAAGACAGAGGGGAGAAAAAAGTGAGTGACTCAGTGCAAGGGTGTGTGCCCTCATACGAGGGTCCACAGTCCAACCAACCACCCAGAAGTCAGTGGAGCTTCAGACGCTGCGGAGAGTGTCTGGGCACTCCAGGGGTCTCTCAGCCAGGGAGACAGTAGGAGCAGAAAAGTCTGGGGAAGAGGACAAAGGAAAGGGTGCTTACCTGTTATCCCACTGGCCAGGAGATCATTGCCAATTACTATTTGGATTCCCTATATGGGCCACCAAAATGATGAGGTTTAGATTTGGTAGAGCTGGTTCAGGTGTGAAAGAATTCACTTAGACCTTCTCTGTAGTAGTGGGAGCTTCACTGATGCAAAAGCAGTATGGATCTCCTAACAAGAAAGCTAAGTGAGATCCCAATATTGAGGGGAGTTATGCTTCTACAGAGGTTTCAGTGATGATGTAGTTCTAGAGGTTTTTATGGAGGTTAAAGTTTAGGGACAGGATGGGGAAGATGGATGACACAAGATAAGGGAGAGAGGGGAAATTTTATGGTCCAGGACAAGGGGGAAGTTTTATGGTATTTCGAGATACCAGGAAGAGACTTTAGGACACTTTCAGGTTAGAGAATAACCTGGGGGCTTCACAAAGTAGTAGAAAAGCAACTCTTAACCCTTAGGGCACCATTTGTATCCTCATCAACTCTGGTGTGCAATCTGATGCTAAAAACACAGCTTAAAGCAGTTGCAGGCATCTTCTGAATGACACAAACTGGCATCATGAACAGGATTACGAGGTATAATGCCAATCTTTGAGAACAAAAAGATTCTAGTGAGGGCGGCTGGTTCTCAGCTAGGACCTGAGTTCAAATCCAGACTCAGACACTTGACAAACTTAGCAGCTGTGTGGCTTTGGGCAAGTCACTTAACCCCAATTGCCCTGCCTTCCCCCATCCAAAAAAAAAAAAAGATTCTAGTGAAAAGAATAAGTATTCCCGGATGAGAGGATTTTGCCCTATTCCTCCCTGGTGACAGAATGTACTAAAAGTACAGGGGCTTGCGAAAACTGGGAAATGAAACTATGGAAGGGAGAACACATTTAAGTAGTACAATATTTACAAGAAATATTTTTGGAAAAAGGGAAAATGCAGGGATATGTACAAGAGGATGGACATTGTTGGCAGGTTACCATATTATGTGTAAAAATAGGGACAAATTGTTAGAAGATTCAGATGGAAAAGGAACTAGCTGATTTACATGGGAAAATTTCCGTATTACTAATGTGTTAAAACTTGATTTTAGGGGATCAAGCTAGAAATCATAACATAAATAAGGTATATGCACTCCTTGCATCTGTGGCACCTGACTGAGACCCAGAGAAGCGAGATGGGGATACACGGGATGATAACTGAAGATGAAGCAAATTTGGATGAGAAGGCTTTTAAGTATCGTGAGAAATATCCTGAGGATGTGAATGCTCATCCAGTAAAGCAGGGAAAACAGGAGGATCAAGGGGGCAACAGCATTTAAGGAGATAACTGAGGATTTTATTAAACTGAACCAATTCACCCAAAAAACTAGAGAACCACTAATATCTTGGATGGCGAGGTTCAGTGATGAAGGGGCCAGAGGAGCATGGGTAGATAAACATAGACTGTATGAAGTTTGTAGGTATTATTAGTCAGAATTCCTTTGTACAACAAGCTTTTAGGGATCACCACAACCAAAAGGTAATTGACTTCACTCTGTTCACATTTTAAGTGAGATATTCGTCCCTCCTAATTTGATGTTTAAGTCAGAATTTATTCGTTTTTGTGTGTGTGATTCAGAAACACATTCAACAGAATTAGTCATCTAATTGTTTGTTTCAAGTTTTAAACACATAACATTGTTTCAAATTGGTAAACTCTTGTATCAATTATGTCAAGCAACTTTTTCATAATTTGGATGTTATTAAAGTATAAACTGTGTGGAAAAAAAATTTTTCCCCTTTTTCATACTAGTCATTATCTTGGAAATGCAGAGCTTCCCCATTCCCCTTTCTAAATTCAGTCCTTCCTCCAGAAGGACTTAAAGATCTAATCTAAATGGCTTTATTTCTAAACATTATGTTGCTTAGACAGGTCTGGGAAAATGTTGATGCCTCTCTATTGTCAAGACAAGTGATAGGGAAATTGATGTCTCTTTGATCAGGATTAAGTGACCTAAGTCACCTACTGAAGTCCTCATTTTATTATAGCCCACCCCCCAGCATGTCAACCAGAGTTGATTTGCATCCCTTGGGAACACCTACTCTTCAAAGGGCATATAAAAGTGCCATTTAGGAAGCCAGTTTTCTGGTTTTCACCTTTGCCTATAGTTAAAGAGGTCAGAGCTAAAACAATTTGGCTATCACGTATTAGAGTTGTAAGACTGTTAACTAAGTTATTTGGGGTTACTGTTTCAAAGCTAAAATCTAAAACTGTTCATTCATTACTGTGTGTGGAAAGGAAGGGACTGGGTGAAAACCTTATCCGGATTGGTTCTGCCCAGTCAGAACAGTCCTCCTTGGGGTATGGGGGTAGGGAAACAGGAGCACCGGGATCAGCCCCTCCCTGGGGTCCATTATTTTTTAAACTTACCAGAACCATTTGTGCAGGCACAGTCATCAGCCCGAGGAAAGAGTTTGTTTCAGTTATGTAGTTACTAAACAATGAATTTGGCTCACTGATGAGTTAGTTGCAAGTTCATGTACAACAGATAGAAAGGATTTTAATGACTGGTTTTTACGGCAGAACAAGTTCAAATTTGAGAAGGAAAGCTGGTAAATGGAATTCCCTACTTCTGTGAGTCCTGGTAAATTTTGTACAACTCTGTAAGAGTAAAAATAACCGTATCTGGCTCTAAGCTATGATTGGTCAGACTCACTGTTTGAAGTAAAAGGCTCTTGCAACAGTAACTAATTTTGTTTTGAGTTTGAATTTGGGTATAGTTGTTTGCATTAAATCAGTATCTGAGAGAAATACCACAAGCTACTCAGAGGGAATGTGATTCTGTACTGTTAACAGGTAGATGTCTGCATCTAGGAAAAAAATGTGAGGACGATACTAGCCTCAATCGCATTATGTTCATTTGAAAAGGAATGCTTCCCATGTGACTATTCTCAAGTCTGGCTATGAGGTCAAATTGATATTGCATAGTTGGAGAACTGTGACTCTTATCTAAATTCAAACAGCCAAGAATGATGTCACATGTCCCTATTTTTTTCCTTCTATAGCAAACTTCTATGATCAGAGCAAGTGATCAGTAAAAGATATGTGCTCTTTAGTGTTATCTCACCGGGAAATCTAACATTATTTTTAATCTAGAATTAGAACATATTCAGAAATCTATGCAAACTGCTCAAGATGTTCCCATTGCTTAAAGAGATTACAAGGGCAGTATTTTTTTTTTCCTGTGATCAGTGTCTTACTGTTACCAATGTGAGATTCCCCTACCTTTTTGACTAAGAAACTCTGTGATATCTAGGAATTCTGCAATAACTAGGAATTGTTTGTTACAATACTTTGGGAATTTATGTTACTTAAGGACATTTTATACCAATTTAGTTTTAATAAATTTCAATTTTAAAGGTTTATTTTTTTATTTTAAGGTAAAAAGGGCTATTATTTAAAAGTTTTCAACGAATTTTCTTCATAAAAGCTTGGTGACTATTTCTAAATCTTAAACTGTTTTAAAAGAAGGGGAAATACTTTTAGAAGAAATGTTTTAAAGAAAAAATCTCTTGTAATTTTTAGAAGTCCTACTAAACTTTCATTTGCAAGATAATTTATTGCTAAATTAATGTAATGAGCTGTAAAGCAGAAGAGATTTTGCTATTTTGATCTG
The DNA here is from genome assembly GCA_028646595.1 of Phalanger gymnotis. NCBI lineage: Eukaryota > Metazoa > Chordata > Mammalia > Diprotodontia > Phalangeridae > Phalanger > Phalanger gymnotis. Next base: position 375,344,453 of record CM053624.1, on the reverse strand, counting down.
AATTTGTAGTCATTCCATGGCCTAAGCAAGAATTAAATTAGTCTTTTGAACTTATCATATGTATAAAATTCAATTCCTGAAGTTTCTTCCTCCCAGAGTGATTAGAGGATAAACAAGCTTGTGAAACAAAGATGTGTTATCTATTTAGATGGGAGATTAAAGTCAGGAACCTCTTTAGTTTAAGGCAGTACAGTTATGTTAGTGAAAAGTAATAACTTACAAGCTATCTTGTCTTATGGTTGAAATGTAATATAAAGTTGAATAATCTGAATAATGGGTTCAAGTGATTTGGAAAGATAAATAAAGGTTTGATTGAAAATATGGAAGGCAGATAAGAAGGTCTGGGGACAAATGGGGGTCATCCAAGCCCCTCCTGTCCCTGGACAGTTGCTCTGGGTGCCTTTGTGCCAATTTCAGGTGGTTTAAGTATGTTGAGAGCGTGAGGAAGTATATTAAGAAGAAATATTGTGTAACTTGATTTGGTAATTAATAGCTGAATCAAATTCGAGATGGCCCTATCTGAAAGATACCAGCTCCTACTTACCCCACTTCTGGTCAGTTTCCTCCTACTCTTTTTTGGCCTTTGTCTGCTTAACCTCCTTGCCAGATTTATCTCCTCCAGGTTCAGCGCCCTCCACTTGCAGATGCCTACTCAGGCTGAATATCACCCTCTGGACTCAGCACAGGCCAAGTTAGGGATATGGACTAAAGAACCAACCCCTCAAACAGGACCTCTCGAAGCAGAGACGGCTCTATATCCAATCTCAGAAGGAAGCAGTTTCAGAAGCCGAGACCTTCATCTCTTACCCCAAAAGATTTTGGATCCCATTTGTCTGAGGAGGGAACGATGGGGTGCTTGTGCTCAGACTCCAGCCCTAGGACCACGTATTGCTTATTGTTTTATCATTCTTCAATTATGTATTTTGTCATTTAAAACAAGTATACTCCCACGTTACATCTTAACATTCCCTAAATCCCTACCATGCTACCAGAGAAAGACAGCATGACATGATACACCATATGGTGGAACAGGAACAGGTTTGGGTAGAGTAAATAGTGTAGATCTTGAGACCTTAGCCAGCAGACTTCAAAGTGCTGGAAAAAACGTCGCTCAAGCTTTGACAACTAATGCCTAATGGTTACTCACAATGATCCTACCCCACCAACATACTTCAAATTATCTGAAGGACTTTTTCTGATTGTTCACTTGATAACTAATCTGAGAATAGGTACAAATGTTTCTAAATAGTTCAACTGGACTGCTTGTTCGCTACAAAACATACATACCTTGACAGAAAGAGAAAACGTGTAAAGATTCACAAAAACTTCACAAAATGCAAAGTCCTGGTGTAACTTGCTTTCTCTAAACATGCCAAAGGCCAAGTGGATTACCTTGGAATTTGAGAACTTCAAACGTGAAGATCCTTTTTGTGTAGGAATCACAACTCATTATCAGACCTTCTCATCTTGTATGATGTGTTCGTTTTATGTTACTCCTTTTGTATTGTTATTTTGTTGTACTTCATATGTATGGGAATTACGTTGATCATTATAATAATACTCATTTTTACCTGATTGTATTACTACTAGCAATGGTAAAGTATGTACTATGATCACTAGACAACTGGAGCCCTGTCTACTGGTCACTCTTCCAATCTCTGTGATATAACCTTATACCTTGTTTCTAATTTCTCTATGTTTCAGGCTGCCTTCCCCTGAACCAGCAGATGGTATCAGCCTTTCTTGGGTACCCACTTCTTTACCTTTACCTTCTACTTGCATATCTTTACTTATTTCTTCTAAGGAAGTAAAAGAGATTTTAAGGAAGAATCAGCAATTTCTAAACATACTAATCATTACTGGTATGATTTCCTATTCAAATACAAGTTGCCCCCAAAGTCCCTTCAACCTATGTAATGAAAACATCAGATCTTGGGGCCAATGAAGGGTTAATGAAATGTGGAGATCTTCCTTTTACGTTTATAGGTCTACAATACTATATATGTTGTCCTTTCTCCTTGGAACAGGGGCCGCATTCCCAGCACTGAAAGGTCGGCTTTTACCTGGTCGATTCCTCTTCTGGCCACCCTTCCGGAAATATATGGAATCAATCCTATGTCCTTTTCAACACATTTTGCCATATCAATCATAGACGCGTTGCTCCTTTGAACTCTGGCCCACATCCTGCGCTGAGTCAGGAGGGCTCTGGCGCCCAGCTATAGGTCACCCGAGCCAAAGGTCACTAGGCTCTGCCACCAAGTATATCAGTTGTTAAGTCATGCTGAGCCAAAGGTCACCAAACTAAAGGTCATGTAGGCTCTGGCACCGAGCCAATCAGGTGCTAAGTCATGCCGCAACAATTCCTTCTGTTTGAAACTGGATATAATCTGGAAAAATCCCTATGTTCTTTGGAGTTGGGGATTTTTCCCAGCTGGGACTCTGGGGGCTGAAGCCCAGGGACTCCCCAGCACCTGAACCCAGATGTTGGTGCTTCCCCAGTTTGCTGATGTATGTAAATATTTCTATTACTCTGCTAAGCTTTATCTTCCTATATTTCTTTAATACTGTTTTATATCGTCTTTATGTGCAGAATAAATGTTATGCTGATTCCAATTTGGTGTGGAGAGTGGTCATTATACTGGGCAATCCGCTCCTAAAAAAGTTTCAAGCAGCTCCATGTATCTCCTTAATGATACACCTCCATGTGAGCTCCTGCCTTGTGTGAATTCTCCACAAAATAGTTTTTCTGGCAAGCGTACGTTTGGCATTCGAACAACACAGCCGGCTTGTCATTCGCGCTCTCTGCAGTAGACTCTGAGTGCTTGGCAGTTCAGCTTGAGCGAGGACCACAGTATCTGGTACTTCATCCTGCCAGGTCATCTTCAGAATCTTCCTAAGACAACTTAAAAGACAGCGATTCAGTTTCCTGGCATGGCGCTGGCAGACTGTAATGAGGTCAGCACCACGGCTCTGTAGACCTTCAGTCCGGCAGTCCGGTCTAATACCTCTTCTCTCCGACACTTTCCTTTGGTGTCTCCCAAAAGCTGAGTTAGCTCTGGCCGTGTGCGCGTCAACCTCATCATCTATATGGGCATCCCTGGAAAGTACACTACCAAAGTAAGTGAATTTATCTGTAGCATTCAAAATTTCTCCATTTGCCGTAACCAATGGTTCCATGTAAGGATAGTGTGTTGATGGCTGGTAAAGAACCTGTTTTCTTGGCGTTGAGAGTCAGTATGAGGGCTTGCCATGTCCTTTTCAGGGCTGCTCATCCCCTTTGTGTCCACCTGTCACCCAACTCTCACCTGTGGGTGTTCAGTTAGACATTTATACAATGGAGGGGGGGGGGCAGAATAGGAGAAGCATCTGACATTTGAACCTCACTCTCATCGGAAATGATCAAAGGAAGGAAGAATAGATACACAGAGTTGGGAACAAAAATGTCTTTCACTCAACAGGAAAACAGGAGGGAAGGAGAAGGGAAATTTAAGGCAGGATTAGCCCTAAGTAAAACAAACTCTGAGTCAAGATGTACATAAATATTTATAGCTCTTTCTGAAGAGGCAAAGAATGGGAATCTGGGGGGGTGCCCTTAAATTGGGGAATAGCTGGACAAGTTACAGCATGTAAATGTGATAGAATACTATTGTGCTGTAGGAAATAATGGAGATGGTTTCAGAGAAACCTGGCAAGAATTTTATGAACTGATGCAGAACTAGGAAAACAACTGATACAAAGGCAACGGTATGGTAAAGAGAACCAATTTTAAACGAATTAGGAGCTCCAATTAGTTTGATCACCAACTAGGATTCCAGAGGACTCATGAGGAAAGCTGCTGCTGCCCACCTCCTGAGCAGAGAAGGACTCAGATGGCAGGAGACACCTAGACTCGGCCAATGCCGAAATCCCTTCGGCTTCACGATTTACTGTAAGAGTGCCTATGTTTTTCTTTCGTTCTCAGTTTGGGCAGGGGAAGGGAACTGGGGTAGCAAGGAGAGAAGGGACTTTTGTGGATTGATATGGGATGGCTTCCCATCAGCCCATTATTGTGTGTCTGCCAGGTGCTCCGAGACTTCTTAGCCAAACTCTGTCACCTTACTGAAGGTGTCAACAAACTGATCGTTACGCTATTCTGCGTCTAACAGAGCCTTTCCGAGTGATGGCTGTGGCTAGGCCCCGTTCCCTTGCTCTCTTAGCTGAGAAGCCATGTTGGCTTGGGGTATTCTCCGTCTTTGTCAATGGTGTCCAAACACGAGCAAGCATGGAATCAAGCCTGTGGCTTCACGGATTCATGGACTACAAGTGCCACATGCTGACTCAGGCCACAGGTTTCTCAGTATTTTCGGCATGTGGAGTTGGAATGCTCAGATGGCATGTCCTCTGCAGTGGATTTTAACAGAAAAGCTGCCTGCAGATGGGGCAGAGAGGTGGCACAGCAGATAGTGCTGGACCTGGAATCCACAGGTTCTGATTTCAAATCCGGCATTGGACACTTACCTGATTGTGACCCTGGGCAATTCACTTAACCCTGTTTGCCTCAGTTATCTCATCTGTAAAATGTGCTGGAAAGTGGCAAACCACTCTAATAACCCCAGAAAACCCCCAAAAGCATGACAAAGAGCAGGACACAAGTAAAACTGATTCAGCGACAACCTTTATCGTCAGACTTCCCTTGGCCTGTTAGCAGAGGTGAATGTTTGTTACGAATAGGATACCGTTTATGTTGTTCTTATCTCCTTCCACAAAAGAGTCAATATGCAGACAGTCCCAAGGCTGCCGGGATCCTGGCGCCATCAAACGTGCGGCAAGAGTCGGCAACACTCTTGCCAAGGCACCAGGCTTGAGTCTCCTGCTTTTAACAGGCATTTGCTAACATTTGGAGCAGTCAAATCTCTTCCTCATTAGTGCACATCCTCTTGTGACCTGCATGTCCAAATAAAGGTATCATGGCAGGAGAACAAAAGGGCTGGGACAGTACTATCCATTTCCTGGCACCACTCATGAATTCATTACAGCCCAATATGGTGCTCCATCACCCAGCTCCAACTTCCATCATAGTCCCAAGAGTGAAATATTCTCCAGGAGACAAAGCTGGTGGGCCTAAAGATTCCTCTTGCTTCTTGGATTGTATGATGACTTCATTTCCAGCCAAGGGTAAGAGAAGGTACACTGAAACCGAGTTCACCAATAGATGCCATCGCCTTAGAACTTCTCCCTCAGCGCCTGGGGCCTTCATGCCCTGGAACATTCAACCTCACCTGTGCTCTTCTCGCCCTGAAATACTCCCAGTTAAGCTGGCACACTCACTTCCCCATTGGCGACATGCTCCTGGAGCTTCCAGCTCCAGGCCAGCCAGCCAGCCAGCCTTTGTTGTGCTTTAGGCTTGATTCCTGACCTTCTGGGCTTAACCACGGCCTGCATTGGGCACTTCACACCTCCACACGCTCTTCAGGTCCTTATGGTCTGCTGTCTTTCCTCCTTAGACCCTACGTTCCTTGAGGGCAGAGCCGCCCATAGTAAGCCCTTGATGAAAACTTGTTTCCTTCCTTCTTCTGCACTCGTTTCCACCACTTCCCCACTGTCCTGACAGAACAGATGCTTGGCACTTGTTTGGTGGGTTGCCATAAGCCATCATCTCATGGAGATAAACTTCTCCACACCAACAGACCCGCCTGTCGCCACATCTGTATGGGAAGCCTTCCCAAGCTGGTAGACCCCGCCGGTTTTCTCTATAACTGTATAACCTCTGAGTCCCCAAGATTACCTCAAGGAAGCATCAGACTATAACCTTATAGAAGTGAGTATGTGAAAGTTGTTGTTGGAATTGAACTAAGAATTAAAATCAGGAAATTCCAGTTATCAGGGGCCAAGGCATAAGGTACTGAGAAATTAAGAGAGGGCCTCTCTCTGAAACAATCAGACTTTGTGACTGTAAATGTGACTATCACAAGAAATGCAAGGCTCGCTCAGAAAACATAAAAGAGGAAATTAGGGAGAACATGAACAGCCTGTGTCCAGCACTACCACGGTGAGTGGGGGACAGACGTGCCTATGGGCACCTCCAAGCTCCAGTTCCAGATCTTTGTGAAGCAGTTTTCTGATTTTAATTAACTTTTGCAAAAATACTTCTCCATAAGGAAGAAACACCTTTCTTTAGAACAGCATTAAACTGGTCTTCTCACAATCACTCCCTAAATTATCCTGCAATTATCCTGAATTATCATGTAAGCTGACCTTTGACCTCGAGGCTTTTCCTGCCACCTTCAATTAAACCATTATACTGATTAACATATGGGCAAACTACTAAAGATAATTAAATAAATATTCCACAAACAGTTTACTATAATTGACCTTTTATTAAAAAAACCTAATTCCAGGGATTGATTTCCAGCACATGTCATTTTATAAAAAGTACTGTATATATCAAACATTTGTAATGAATCAAACGTCACTGTTAATTCCCTTGAAGAGCTGCCTGGTTCTTTTTAAGGATCACTTCCAATTAATAAGGTATATTCTACAAAAGAAAATTCCCATGATTGATTCCGGCCTCAGAAAACTTGTTTAAAAATGTTTTAGCTTTCAACAAGCACTCAGGGAGTTCACCGCGCAGAAGAAGAGATAATGGAGCACATTTTGGGCGGTGGGCATTCTTGGGAAAAACTCTGAGTATAAACATTATCTTTGTGACCTTGATGGTGGTTCACAGGAACCAGGCGTGCGTATTCAAGCTTCATGCTGCTCAAGGGCCACGGGCGTTTACACTTTACAACAGCTCTTTAAAGGGCCACGGGCTCCTTGCTGCAGACACTTTAAACAGCTCTTTAAAGGAATATTAAGTACTTGCTCTAATATCCACAATCGAAATGAATAAAACACGGAAGACCAGCATCGTCCCACCGCGCTCCTCCTTAAAGGATGTTTTAAAAAGCGCACGTTCTGTAGCTCACTTGTGCTGAAAACATTCATGTGCATGAGAAGCTGAAAAAAAAACACCTTTTACAACATGATCAAAAGAAAGGTATAAATTTTTTTTGAAATTGCACTGTTATTTAAAACACTTCCCTCCAGTCAAACCCACTTCTCAGTACAGTTCTTTCTTGGCTGGCACAGGTGGTCAGGTCTAATTGGCAACCTGGGGAGGCCCTTCCGGGATGAGTGAAGTAAAGAAGGTGGTGATAAAGGACCAGGCCGAAGCCATGAGCCCAGGTTGGGGCCCAGCACCGGCATCCTCCCCGGCATCCTCTTCACTCTCATCGTCAAGCCCATCATCCATCAGATGCTCCTTTCAAACCAAACAAAAACCACATTTGTGAGGGACTCGCCCTGCTCAGTTCTCCCTGGAACCCAGGAGGGAAGACGGAAGAGTGTGATCTGAATCTCCCTTCCGTGGGAAATTAAGTAAAGACCATGAACCCGGGCGGCCTTAGAAAGAGGCGAAGGAAGAAGAGTCCGTGCTTGGGACTCAAACAGGGAAGGCTGAGACCCTGCAGGGACCCATCCAGGTAGTACATCCATTCTCACCACGCGCGCAACCTGCTGGACTAGTCTAACCTTAGGTCATGAAATTAGGAGGAGGAAACCAAGTTGCCCTTTCTGAAGCTCATGATCTTCTACGCTGTGGTTACTCCAGACGCAAGGTAGAACGGGGAAAGAAGTAACTAGGAGAGACCTAACAAGCCTCCGAGCCAACATACCATTTCTTCAAGGTCTGGATTATTCCCATTCTGCCCATCGTGGTTCACATCGGCATTATCGGGGGCCTGTAGCTGCCCTCCTTCTTGTCTAAAGGGAAGCCATCCAGCTTGGTGTCTATTCAGCAACATAAGGAGAAAAAGAATTAGAAATCAGAAATGGCTGTACCATCTAACAGTGGGGAAATTACCTATTAATCACGAGTGAAACAATTAGTCCAGACAATTTCCTAGGTGTATCTAGGATCAGTGCCATGGCTCCCACCAAGGGCCACACCACACACCCGCAGGGGAGAAAGTAACTGTGGTCTGAGGGCCCGTTTATGTTTTTAATTGATGACCAGCTCTTTTGAAAGCACATTGGTTGGGCCCAAAGGCCCAGGAATCTTCTTGATATCAGTGAAACTTCAGAAACCAATGAAAGGTCATCTTGCCCACAAAGACTCAAGCTCTACCTGGAGGACTTATTACTGGGAGTGCCATTTGCAAAGGGCAGACTTTGCCTGGAGCTCACTGAAGAACCTCAAGTCCTGGGGCTGTTGCGCGTGCGGGCCAGGACACAACCAAGGGCACCCAGCAGCTCAGAAGGAAAGGGCACCATCAGACAAAGGAGCTCTGGGGGAGGGGGACGCTTTGTTCCTCCCACTCAGCAGAGCTTGGCAGGTGACGGTGAACGCACGCACGCGGAATGGGTTCTACTCACAGGTAGACCAGCAGCATGGCTCCCATCACCATGACAAACCGGCTGAAGGAAGAGTAGAAGTACACGATGCTAAGGAGGACGGCGGCTCTGGAGAACGTGTACATCCAGTCCAGCCAATCTCGATTCAAGTCCTCTTCGTTGACCACGGGGCCTCCCTGCGCATTCATCTGCACGTTCGGATTCAAGCCTCGGTCATCCTGGGCCCCTGCATTCGGACCACGCAGGGGTTCATGTGCTGGGACGTTGGCCAGGTTGGGAGCCTGGGCAGCAGCAGTTCGGGCTGGGTCAGTATTGGATGTTGCCTGGGCTGAAACAGCAGCTTGACTGAAATAATAGAAAGAAAGATAATTAAAAAGTCATAATATTTTGTTTGGTCTTTCCTCAACTGAGGAGCCTTCATACAATTCGCAGGGAATCAACTTATGAATAATTATTGTGAATTGTGAAAATAAGTGAAAAGTAATAATGATAACATGAATAAAATTCTGTCCCCCACCAGTCTCAAACTGACCAGGCGACAAGACTGCACTGGAAATACCAGTGAATCCGAGAGATTCAGTGAGACTCTACACTATTAAGTCGCTCTCAAGATCACAATGTAGAGAAAGCACAGCTCTTGCTTTCACCAAATTTCCATTATAAGGCTGGGACTTTTCTATAAATGTAGAGAACAGGGATAAAGTGCTCTACGAGGTCTAAGAGGAGAGATGCCACAATTTACAGTGGGGCTTGGAGGCCATCAGAAGAAAAGACAACTGTGCTGGGTTTTCAGGACAGACTTCCAGGCAGGGGAATAGGAAGGAAAACATTCTAGAGACAGGAAAGAGCTGGAGAACAGGTACAGGAGAAAACAGGATGCATGGGACACCTGCTCCCAGATCACACAGGACCTTGAATGCCAGGATGGGGAGTTTGAATTTCACCTCCAAGGAAAAAGGGAACTCCCTGAGAGTACTCAAGGATTCCAAGCAGAGGAGCAGTCCGCCCAGGTCTATTTTCAAGGACCACTGGCATGGTGGAGTAACACATTACAAAGGATGGATTTGGCGCCCAGGTTGGGGAAGGTGGATATGAATGGTGAATCAACAAAGGAGACCAAGAGCAGAGGAAAATCAGAGCTGACACATCACCAACTACCTAAGAAGGGAGAGAGCATCCAGGAGAGGGCAGAGAAGAGGCCATCTGATTGCGCAATTTGGAGATCACTGTCTACAAAACATATACAAAACACCTACCATGGGTGGACACAATCATTAAAAGCTCCTTAAAGGAACGAACAACATAAATGGAAGAACGTTCAGTGCTCGTAGCTAGGCTGTGTCATCTAATAAAAGTGACAGCACTACCAAAATTAACATACGCATTTAGTGTTTTATGCCCAACGGATACTTTACAAGCTAGACAAAATAACGAGAAAATTCATTAAAGACACAAAAGATTGAGAATATCAAGAGAAATGCTGAAGGGCAGCACTCCCAGACCCCAAACTGAGTTATAAATCGTCGGAACGATTTGGTATTAGTTTAAAAGTAGAACAGTAGATAAACAGAAAAAAAATTAGACACAGAAGAATCAAAAATAACTGACCCCGATAACCCAAATTATCTATTAAAGAACTGCTGAGCTGGTAGAAATGAGGTTTAGACCAAAATCTTATACCACCTACCTCTAAAAACTCAAAACAGACACATGGCCTGATTAATTAAAGATCACATCGCAAGTGGGAAAAATTAGCACATCGTGGGTAGTGAGTGCATTCTTAACCACACAAGTGACAGAGGATCACAAAAGATTCATGCTGATAACAATAAAATCACAAAGCTTTTGCATGAACACAACTAAAGGAACTAGGATAAGGAGGAAAATAAGCGATAAAAAGGGAAAACAAACCTCCAACCAAATTCTCTGATAAGAGTTTGATATACAAGATACACAGAGAACTGAGAGACTTAAGACCAGAATCCATTCCTCAGTAAAGCACTGCTCAAAGGATAAGAACAAATAGTTCTTCAAAGAACTGTAAATAATTAATGACCATATGAAAAAAGCTCTAACAATAAAACTGAAATTACGATAACCAAGCTCAGCCTCCAAAAGGGGCATGAGAAACTCGCCCCTCCCCCTTCTCCCCAGGTCTGTGGGGAGGTGAGCAGCCATGGGAGGGAAGCATGCCGCGTGCTGGATTTCTGCAATGTGTTGGTTACTTCTGTTTCAAAAAATTTTTAAAAATTATTATATAATGGACGGCTCTCTGGGAATGAGTGGGAGGAGGGATCCAATATAAAATGGAGGTACCATAAAAACCAAAAAATTAATTAATTAAAAAAAAATCCAGTGTCCATTAGTAACTTTGGAAAGAACCATTTCAACTGAGAGCCAGATTGCACTGGGTTAATACGACGACAAAGTGAGAAGAAGATGTGCATGCGTGTATGTCTACATGCACATGTCTGTATGTGGTGCCTGCCCTAATGGGGGAGACCTGGAAAGAAGAGTACATGTTAAATCCAGTGTAAATGGAAGGCAATCTCAACAGGAAAGACACTGGCAGCACAGCTGAGAAAGGGAATCGTGAGGCCTTGGAAAAGCCAAAAGGTGGGATCTGAGCTGAACCCTGAAGGAAACCAGGACAGTTAAGAGGCAGAGATGACTGAGCCAAGTGTCCCAGGTACGAGGCTAGGAGATGGAGTGGGGAATGCAACCTGTGTCCCACCTAGAAACTCCTGGGCTCCTCCCCCTAAGCCCCCAGTAACCTCTTCATCCTCCAAGATCACTTCAGCTCTAGAACTCAGACCTGAAAGATCACATGAGCCCAGAAGCTCATGTCAGTCCTCTTGGCCAGTGGGGCCCAACCCTTCCTGAGACTGGAGTGTAGAGATTCCTCTTCCCCAAATCTCCACTTAAGGAGGGAACTGAGGCCAGCCTTCTCTTCATGTCTTACAAGGCAGGCTGCCTTCTTCCTCAGGAGCTGGCTATCTCTTCCCTTCACCCCTCTCTTTTCTGCTTCCTTGTGTATAGTGCCTTCCTCATTTGACTGTAAGCTCCTTGTGTACACATAGTAGGAGCTTATAAAGGATTGCTGACTTACTGTTACTGGGTAGGAGAGCTATAGAGGGGAATAAGGTAGAAGAAAGGGAAGATCAGGAACCAGGGTATGAAGAGATTGAGATGCCTCGCAGAGGATTTTGTATTTGTGGTATTGGGGGGGGGCCACTGGAGTTTTTCCAGTGGGGGATGAGAATGTAACAGGACTTTAGCGTATGCCCAGACCATGTAAGATAAGATCCCCCACGTGGGAGATGCCAGAGACCTGCTTCTGGGAGAAGGCATTCTTTGTTGGCCTACCATGGGGTTGGGAACAGCCCCTTCACATCAGGTTCACTTCTTTAATTCTACCTGAAGAAGGCACAGGCTCTCTCTTTGCTGTGTAAGCGGAAGGGAAAGTCATTTCCCTTCTCCTTAGGCCTTGTGACCCCAAGCACCAGGCTCGAGGTTTGGGTGTGTTTGATTAATCTTTTCAGTTCTAAGTGTAGACGTGGGGTACTCAACCCAGAGTTTGAGCCATGGTGACCTTGGTACCCAGGATTCCAGGCAAGAAGTTGCAACCACACCAGCAGAGAAGGCCCATGCTGAAAGCTGGAATCTCTGGACCCAAAGGGGGAGAAGAATTGGACTTTCAATTGGGTGGGACTGAGGCTATGTAAGAATGGAATTAAAAATGCCCCCTCCTCCCTAGAGCCTAAGAGAGAAAGACAGAGAGTGGGAGAGAAAGTGGGGGAGGAGAGGGAGGAATAATCCCCCCATGGTGCTTTTATATGTTTACTCATGATACCACTGAAGTAAATATTCCTTTGTAAAAGCTAAAAAACAAAACTAAAACCAAAAAGCAAACAAACGGTGTTGGTAAGCAAAATGGACTCTTAGCACTTAGTTGGCCTTTAGTTTCCTTTGAGTAATTCAGCGTATTTCATTGAGCCTTACTAGGTGCTAAACCTCAGGCCCAAACCCCTATTAGGTGTAAATCCTATGTGGGTGTGGATTGGCAACTAAAGTGGGGCCCAAGGTGGGGCTAACTCCAGGGAGGGCCTAGTTTACATGTCTGGGACAGCAGAGGCTCTTAGACCACGTGGGTTTAAGTCATCTCTTTGTGACGATTTTAGGTCACATGGGTGAGTAGCATGTGTGACTCACCCCTGACCCTGAAAAAGATATAAAACTAGGGATTGGCCTTCTCTTCCTTGCAGCTCATTCCCACAGCAGTGGTAGCGCCTGTGACTCTGGGCCAGCCCTTGTTCTGAGCTCCTGGGCTGAACCTAGATGTTGGTAACTATGAATCTGTATTGGGTCTGTCTGTTGATGTTTGTAATTTGCTCTGAAGTTCAGTGTGCTGGTCTCTTCCCCTGAACTAAGTGAATGATATTTGTGTGCTGAATTAAAATAAGCCTGTCAACCCCTTCACCTTGCTTTCCTTAGTTAAGCAGATCAAAAGAACCTGTGCTGTCGGCAGCATTCTGGGTGCTGGCTGTGGGTGGATCTTACACCCCACAGAAGCTGCTAGCCGGATTGTGGAAACCAAACAAAAACCACAATCCAATTCAATGGAGCATTTATGAAGCATCTACGTTGCACATGGTAAAAGGAAGAAAGCCAGGCAGGGCTTTAGCAAGATCTGGGCTCCCTCTGGCTATGTCACCTTAGGAAAATCCCTTAACCTGTCAGTGCCCCAGGCAAGGGAACATGGTGTGAAGGTACTGCTAAAGGGAGATCCTCTTACTAAGTTCCCAGACATTAATGAAATCCCAGGACTAAACACCAAAAAACCATAGGGACAAACAAAAACCCCAAGTGTCCCAGCCCTCAAGACACTTTACCTCCTACTGAAACAAGGGGGGGGGGGGAGGGAGGGGATGGGGAACAACACAGCCCTCCTTAACCATCTCCCAGTGTGCCTTGAGGTCACGCACCAGAAGGGACTACTCCAGTCCACAAATAATCTTCCAGAGGTAACTGGAGGCTAGTCTAGCCCCGGTTCTAGGAGTTCCTTGAGGGCAGCCAGGTGGCACAGAGCACTGGGCTTGGAGTCAGGAAGACTCATCTCCCTGAGTTCAAATCCAGCCTCGGATACTTCCTAGCTGTGTGACCCTGGGCAAGTCTGCCTCAGTTTCCTTATCTGTAAAATATGCTGGAGAAGGAATAGCAAACTTCTCCAGTATGTCTGCCAAGAAAAGCCTAAAAGAGGGTCATGGAGAGTCAGACAGGCCTAAAATAACAACAAAAAGGGCCTCCTTGAGCTGCTTTCCCTGAAGTGTGAGTCTACACCATTCATCCATAGGATTCTTTCACATTTTGTCCCATCAGTCTACAAGTATCCACCGGGTTTCCTGAAGGAAGCAGAGACCTTTTCTCCAACTGTCCTGGGCTTACACTTCCAAGGTCTCCACACATCCCTCCTAGCAGGCATTAGGACAGGCTAGCCTTGGGTCTCACACTTTAAATGGAGCATCCGACGAGGGCTTGTTACAGGTCGGGGCCCACCCCATTCATGATCCACACCCAACTCACTGTATTTGGCCAGAGCCAATAATTATCACTGAGGGCACTGGCATTAACTTTCTGACTAGGCAAGATAAAGAATGCTACCAAATGGAATGTCTAACTATTCACTTGCACAGAACCTTAAAGCAATGACGACTTAAAATTATTAAGTGAAAAATAACTTACTACTGCATATAATACTGACGGGCATACATCTGCTGCCACCAGAGCATCTGGAGGGGGCTGAATGCAGGGTATACAGGGAATCCAGCTGGAAGAGCTTGCCCAGGAAACTGATCCCCAACGTTTCTAAAAGAGAAAAGGGGCAAACAAATCTCAGGGTTTTTGAAGTATATTATTATTAAGCTATTATCTTAAATTCTTCTCAGATATTTTTACTAAATATCTCAAAATGCAGCTATTTTGTTCCATCACATTTGAGCTGTAACAGCACAATACAACACAAAATGCTCCCAGGTCTGACACCATCATTCGAACCCAACAACTTTAGTGGAAACAAAGGAAAATCCATTTCTTAACCATAGAGTGGTTAAGTCCCAAGTACTAATGGCCCCAAACACTGCCATGTCAGTACAGAAGGTGAGGAAGAGCTCTGTCCTCTTCAGCCACTCTCAGCAACTGCCAGAGCTCCATTTAAAATCTGGAATGAAATTCGAATGCTTTTCAATTTGCTTTTATTGGCATCTTTTGTGCGGACAGCAGCCACACTTCCTAATACGTACCCCCACCCCTGCACCTGGCTCAACAGGCCGTCCTGCGTCCCTCCTAACAAAGACTTAAGCAGACCAAGCAACAAATAATTTGTGTCTAAGTTCTCCATCCACACGGCCCCCTACCTCTGCAAAGGGGGGCAAAGGGAGGCCCTGGGGACAGTCTCAAGCACTCCAAGTACAGAGCATGCAGTTTTATTTTTTAAGAAATAGTTGTATCAATCACTTTTGTCTGTACATGGCCTCTACTTGCCAATACATCCCGCTCCCCCCCCCCCAAACAAAATCTGCTTATGACAAAAATAAAAAGGAAAAATTCCACCCCAATAAAACTGACACCAAAGAAACTGGACTCTGTGAGGAGAGCCCCCCTCCACCAGAGGGCAAAGGAAATGCTTCCTATAAGGGAAATGGCTTCTTCTGGGCCTATAGTGGCCCTCTGCTGCAGACACCATGGCCAATCTGCGGCCTGCAGACACTGTGTCCTGATAAGGCCTCCCCCAGCTCTGTGTGTCGTCATGTTGTCTGGTTCTAATAGTTCAGTAGGATTTCATTACGTTTGTGGACCACAGTTGGTTCCCACTCCTTTGCTGTATATCAGTATTTCTATCTCTAAGTGACCTCTCTTAAATCCTTCTTCCTAGCGAGGGGAGCTTCAGGTCAAAAGGGATGCACATTTGGATGAGAAAGGTCCCCAGAGATGATTTTCCCACCATTCGTAACAAATCTGATAGCAAACCAGTGGCTACTGAAAACCACACCACGCACAGGGCTGAGTAAATGTTGTGAAGGTGAACTGAAGACAGATCAATGTTTACATTAGCAAGAACTGTGGTGATTTGAGGATTCCCCAATTCTTTGAATCTAAAAATATGTTATAATTATCGCTCTATTAAAGTACTGATCAACGGGATGCCCACCAATTGGGGAATGGTTAAACGGACTGTGGTATATGAATGTAATGGAATACTATTGTGCTATAAGAAATGAGGAGCAGACAGACTTCATTTCAACCTGGAATGACCTAGATGAACTGATGCTGAGTGAGGGGAGCAGAACCAGGAGATCATCATACACGACTACAGACACACGGTATCTGTAAGGACTAACTTTTATAGACTTGACTCTTCTCATCAATGCAAGGTTTAGAGACAGCTCCAAAAGACTCATGATGGAAAAAGCTACACACATCCAGAGAAAGAATTAGAGTCTGAATGCAGATGGAGGCAAATCATTCACTCTCTTTTTTTTCCCTTCTTTTTTATTTTTGTTTCTTCTTTCTCATGATTCATTCCACTGGTTATAATTCTTTGCAACTGGACAACTATGTAAATAAGTCCAATGTGAAGGTATATGCAGAACCTATACTGGATTACATGCCGTCTTGGTGGGGAGGAGGGGGAACCCAAAATCTTGTGGAACTGAGCGCTGTAAACTAAAAATAAAAAATAAAGTACTGACTGAGTGTGGCTCCCTTCTTTGGGGGGAAGAGGAGAAGGAGGGGAACAAAGGGGAGAGAAGGAAAGGAAGGGCAGAAAGGGAGGAAAAGAAAAGGGAAAGAGAGGGAGAGAGGGAGCAGAAAGACCCAGAAAAAGAAAAAGGGAGAGCTCTAGATGAGGTGAATACAGAACAATTACCACTCTTCTGGCACCACTGTTGGCCCTAAGGGAGACATGATGCCAAATTCACTTTCTCTGCCTTCCTACCTTTCCTCACTGGAGCAGTGTAAGAACGGATTAATTTTGAAATTGATCAATGTTCATGGGTTAACCCTCTCCCCCTCCCCCAAGCCTCTTCTCTTCCCTGTTTCTCTTATTGCAGCTTACCAACGGCCATCTTAGCCATCAAATCCACGGCAATCCGTTGAACAAAAGCTGTGAGTGAATGCGGGGCGGGGCGGGGGGGATTGGTGCACTGGTGCATTGTTGATGGAGCTGTGAATCAGTAATAACAACTCAAATGATCTGGAATGATGAGACTAAAATGTCCATCCTGGCAGCTCCTTTTGTGATCGCAGTCCACCAACACTTATTAAACACCTACTGTATGCTAGGCACGATACAAGTACTTATGGTACCTAGGGACACAAAGAAAGGCAAACAGCAAGACCACCGCTACCACAGTGCCTTTTCTCCCAAAGCTCGAAGTCTAATGGAGAAGACGACCAGCAAACACCATGTCCAAGCCAGAAACGTACAGGACCGATCCATGATGCCCGCTAGGAGGAGGAGGACCAGGAAAGGCTTCTCGCAGAAGCTAAGGACCAGAAACGCTGAACAAGTGGCGGACCACAACAGCAGGGAATGTGATTGTGCTGTCAGAAGTGATGATGACGACTACAGAAAAGCCTGCAACAATTTATGGGATCTGATGCAGAGTTGAGTCAGGAGCGCCAAGACAACAACACACACGATGACAGCGACCAACAGAGATGGAAAGGCCCAGCCCAAAGCCATCCCGAGCAGCTGCACAGAAACACCACCACACATGGCTCCAAAGAAGGCAAAGGAGAACACAGGCCTCCTACTCTTCCTCCCCCACACTGATGGGAGAGCCCGTCATATTTCTGCACACATTTTCAGACTTTTTCAACATATCATTCAGTATTACCAATTATTTTCTCTTTTTTCTTTACTGTTATGCAGGATGGCTCTCTTGGAGCAGAAGCAGAGAAATACTGGGGGAAATTCTGGTGATTTTAAACAACTCCCAAAGATAGCAATAAAAACATTTAAAAAAAAAGTTCAGGCCAGGCCATGGAAAGTTTAAGGTAGCGCCAAAGGCTTGGTATTCGAGCCTCACCATGACTTCACGTGAAGCCAACAGTGACCTGCTGGAATGGGAATGTCCTTCTCAATAGGGATTTCGATGAAGTATCGGCCATTAGGAACAATTCAATTCTTAATGTGTTTCCCAGGGATTGCTCTGATGTAACACACTTAAATTAGCACAAACAACACATAGCTGACCAAATGAGGCAATGGTTGGAAAGTGCTTAGCATGGTGCCTGGCACACAGCAGGCACTAGATAAATGCTAGCTAGGGAGTTTTCTCCCTCTTTGGTTTAAAGTCTAAGAATCTAGGGAAATGGCTCCCTACCAGTCTTTGTACTTCATCTCTGACCAGGAACCTGTCAATCCTAGGTTTTAAGATAGGGCCCAGAAGTAAGTAGAAAAAAAGCATTTATTAAGTACTTACAAAAAATGTGCAAAGAAAGTATTGTGCTAAACCCTGAGGATACAAATGGAAGAGTAGAGCAATCCTGCTCTCCAGAGCTCCCATTCTGCAGGGAGAGAAAACACCCCCAGACTTCACTGTGAGGCCTCAGGGTGTAGCAGCAAAGCAAATGGCTTTTATATAATTCTGCTCCTCTACCTCCGTTCTGAGGTTCCACCACCAGCCTGTGGTCCAGATGGCATCTTCTAAGCACCATGGCTAATAGAGGACCATTGGGTGGGGTTATAAGACTACTTCCTGGAGCCCTTCCTTGGGCTCCACAGGCCTGGGCAGCGGTTGCCTAGCAACCGATGTTGATAGTGGTGGAGGCTGGCCCCTTCTCCAGGGTGGCTTCTCCCTGAAACACGTATGGGTATGCAGCATGGGCTGGAGGAACAGTCATGAAGGCGCCGTTATTCCCAAAGGCTTTAGGGGTCAGGATTCTGTACATTCCCCATGAGAGTCGGAGGAGATCTGGTGGTTGACACGATGGAGGTTGTCTGACTCCTGTGACACATTCTACCTCTGGTCTCTTGCTCAGGGATCCGTGCTGCCAGCCACGGACAGTTGGCTCATTTCAGTTCTCCACAGGGACTGCTTCCCAGGATGAAGATGAGTTATATTCTTGTATTACTTTTTAACCAGCTACTCACTTCCCTTTCAATGGAGAAAAGTGATGAAGCCAGCAGCAGAGCCCCTAATGGTTCCATTTCTTATACTGCTTCCTTAGTTCCTTCTGGAAGAAAAATGTATCATGCCCCAAGAAAGGCTGATCTACTATTATTACTAAGTTAACTAAGTGGAGCCAGCATTCCTCCAATAAACGGTCAAAGGAGATAGCTTCCAAGCTATCTAAGACAAATGTGCAAAAAAAAAAAAAGCTCCAATGCATCAATACTTAGAGAAATGCAAATTAAAGCGACTCTCAAGGTGCCGCCTCACACCCATCACATTGGCTGGAGGGGCTGTGGGGAAACAGACGCACTAAGGCACAGCTGGTGGAGTGGTGGACTGCTGCAGGCATTCTGGAGAGCAAGCTGCCCCAACGGCCACGAGCCTATGCATACACCCACCACACACAGAAACAGAGCTACTCTCGCTGTTGCAGCAAAAAGCTGCAAACTCAAGGGGGGCCTGTTAATCTGACAGACTGAACACAGTATTGTGCCATATGAAATGAAGGGGTTGTTTTAGAGAAGCCAGGGAAAACTGGTATGGACTGATGGAGAGTGATGTGAACAGAACCAGAGAACTGATACCACAGTAACTATGTCAATGCTGTAATCAGCCAGGATGCAAAGGACTGACGAAGCAGAAGACCTACCTCCTAACAGAGAAGTGACAGACTACATACAGGAGACGTGAACTTCTGGACATGGCCGATGAAGGAATTCATTTTGCTTAACTCTCTCTATATATACATCTATCTGTCATGAGTTTTTCTCTCCTTTTTCAGTGGAGTAATGGGGTGAGAAAGAAAACAAATTCTTTTTTATTGGAGGGAGAAAAACTGAAAAGGAAAAAAATGGAGTCCAGGGAGAGCTGGTATCCGCCAGCAAGTCCTTCATCGGCAGCCCTGACTCCTGCACGCACCCTCAGTGCTCAGCTCTCTCCCAGCAGCTCTGACGCACTTGACGACCCGTGTGGTAGCCACCAAACAGGTGGATCATCTCCTTTCTGGAACAGCTGGCTCCAGTTCCCTCCCTTTCGGGTGTCTCGGCTCCTCTGGCATCTGGCTTGAATGCCTGGGGGCACTTTTCTCCTTTCCCCTTCACAGGTCTTCACCATCTCCTGCTCTCCAACTGTGCCAACAGCTCATCCTTCCTAAGTCCATGGCCCACACATCTAAATCCAGTTTTCAGACATCTGAACCAACGGGTCTTTTCTCGTACTTGCCCCTCCCACCAGCCATGACCACAGTATCACTCACACCTGAAGGCAGGACACCTCTGTCTTTTCCTTGCAATGCTGCCCGTGGCTGCCTTGGTGCCTATGCCCAGGGAGCTGCCAGCCTTCATCACTTTCCTCTTCTCCTTAGCGTCCCTGGATGCCCGCTCCTGGTGGCTCCCCTGGCCCCAAGCAGATGCCCTGTGCTCTGCAGGCCCACCTACCCCTTCTGCAGGATGAGCCTTCCGCCCTTTCCAGAGCCAAGAGAGCATGTACATCTGGTTTTCTTCCCCTTCCATGGGCATATCCACCGGCCCACCAAATTCCTGACTCAGGGTACAAGTTCCTCTGCTCTGAGATTCTTTTTTTTCCTCAAATGTCTATCGTCCATGGCTGCCTCCCCTGCTGCATTTACTTCAAAGAGAAATAACCAACCCAAGAGAAACGCAGGAAATGATCATTCTGTTTGTAGACAGAATCCTGGTCCACACACATTCCCCAACTACTGGCCCCCAAACTGGCAGCCTGAGAAATGGCCCTGGCCTTTGGCTGATGGGGCATGTAATTCTTCCTAGGGTTAGGTCCTCTTGGGGAGAGGAAGCTATATGGACTTCTTGGGAAACTTTCTCCACAGGTGCTCTCTCCAGGACACAAGTACTGGACAGGATGAAGGGCTGTTTTTGGTCATCCATCTCATCCTTGTCCCATAAAATCATTCTCCAAATATAACAATGTAGGTGCTCAAATAATTGTAAATACACCACAAACATCATAAAGGGCTTACAGCCACGTCAGGTGCTCTCTGTCCTTGTCTTCCCAAGGTGGGAGTGAGGCACGCGCACAGGAATGTGGGTGTGCATATGTGCACACATGCATGCAGCAACTGCGACATGAATTCACCTACCGTAACTCACCTACTACATGCAAGGCGGTGTGGCACAACGCATGAAGAGCTGGTCTTGATGTCCCCAAGCCCTGCATTCGGGTCCTGCCTATGGCACACTTGGGCACAGCCCCTCGAGGCGCTATGCCTAAGTCGGTGAAGAGAAGTGGCTCTGCCTTGGCAGACGGCATTCCCTCACTTGGGCACACGTTTAGATCGTCCTCTAAAACTTAAGAAGTGCATTTAAGGAACAAATGAGATAGCTGTAAAGCACTCAGCATGGTGCCCGGCATACAGTAGGTGCTGAATAAATGCCTGCTTCCTTCCTTAAGACTTCAAAGTGCTTTAAAAATATTACCTCATTTTACCCTCACAAGGAGTCCAATACAAGGGAGGCTAACCCGGGGTCACTCAGTCAGTAAGCGCCTAAGGCCAAATCTGAACTCAGGATCAGCTGACTCAGCCCCCAGAGACAGTAACGTTGGGAGGGTGAGGAGCCCAAGCTCGTTCAAAGGCCCGACCGACCGTGCCGCCGCCACCGCCATGACGTCCAAATTCACTTACCCTTGCATGACGTACGGGAGCTGAAGGCCTTGCTCGGGATTGGCTGGTGCTCGTGGTGAGTTCCGGTACCTTGGTCCTTCGGAGCCAGAACTGGCCGTGGGAGCCAGGGACTCTTGACTCGAAGACGGAGTTGATGATCCCGAGTTATCTGAACTCTTAAAATACAACGTGAATTTTTTTCAAGTAAGTTTGTTTCACAGCAATCCCAGGGATTGCGTCTGGAAGTTACCAGTACAAGCGATCCTGTCATGTTCCAACAGTTACATGAGAGTGCTAAAGATACCTGAACAAGGCCTTTCTTCATGAATGCTGGAGCTGGTGAAGGAGGAAGGCTCCCTCTACGGGGACTTTCACTCAGAAAAACTCTTTGTAACCAGCTCAAGAAGGTCTGTCCCTGGGGCCATGAGCTGCTAACTGTCTGCCTGACCAACCACAGAATGTCTGTCTGGAGGGGGGGTCCCTCTCCACATCTGCTCCCAGAAGAACACAGGCAGGACATGATGGAAAGGCTGGCAACTGGGACATCCACTTTTCGTTATGCCCACCGAGCAGACCTAAGCTAGGACAAATAAACTGTAGCAGCGCAAGGGCATGTTTGGGAAGGTGGGAGAAAGCGAGGCTGCAGCCAGGTGTGCTGGTGGCCGTGGGGAGCCCTTCTTTGGGGCATCTGTGGCACTTTCTCATGGTAGGGGTTTCCTCAGGGCACTAAGGCCCTCCCTGCGGTGAGGACCAGCAAGTCATCGAGTTCTTGCCGTCTGCGCTGTTGCTGGCTCCCCCAGCTCATCTACGCCTTCCCCGTGTCTCTGAACTCATCCTTAAAACACAGGGATAATCCGTGACATTCATCTCATTTAGCCAGTCCTCGAAGGGGACCTACTGAAAACCAAGAGGGTGCTAGGGGCCCTGAATGTCAGGGCAAAGCTAGGCCATGGACACCACCTGTCCTGTATGGCGGGAGCCTGGCATTCAGCAGTTATGGAGTGAGCAGGCGCATGGCTGAGGGGCACAAGGGGTGAGCTGAGAAAGGAGCAGGCAGTCAGGGCAGCCCCCCAGCCCCAGCCTGTGGCAGCACTGAGAGGGCCACTTCTTCCATTTGTGTACAATGGCAGAGACAGTGGTCTCTGAAAGCCCAGCCGCGGTCCTTTCCACAGTCCTGACAAGGGCTGTCTTCACCGTTCGAAGACAGGAGGAGGGGGAGCAGCTCCTCTGTTTGAGGAAGAAAGCTCCGTGACAAGACACAAGCTCTTAGCCGCTCAAAGCTGGCAGGCCAGGAGCCGGCGGGACTGCGAGGGCTCTGGCAGCCCCTACCTGGTCCATGTCCTCTCACTCCTGGGGGTGCTAGAGGGATTATCTAATCCAAAGACCTCACTTTTCAGAGGAGCTGAAGCAAAGGGGGAAGGAATCAAATCCAGGACTCTTCTGCCCTCCCCTTCCCGCACTCTCCTGACTCTAAGGATGGCAGTCCAAGGGCCTGGCTTTAGGGGGACATGCCCAGGGTTGAGAGGCCGAAGCCAGCAAACAGTGCTACATGACCCTAAAGGTATCAAAGGATACAAAGTGTGGCCAAGAGGAAAGGCAGAGTGTGCCTGGGAGGGGTGCACTGGGGCAGAGCTAAGCCCTCAGGAGGAGCTGCCGGCCTTGCAGGATAGACCCCAAATGGTTCTCCACTGAGTTACCCAGCAAGGTAGAGTAATCCCCCATCCTCCAGGAAGAGGTAGGGGAAGGCAGACCTTCACAGGAGAGTAGCAGTTTCATCTCTAAGAACACAGAAGGACCGTGAGTGATCCTTGCACTGGCCTGTGGTGGACCTCAGGAGGGAGCAAGAGCATGCCAGTGAACGCTCTGCAACTGGGCGAGGCAGCCGTGGGGAAGTCTCTCCCTGAATGTATATGCTGATGCTGCCCTGTGTGGGGTGACCCTGGGGAAAGGCTGGGCTTTGGCTGGGCTGGGAGCTGCCTGCAGTCCTAGGGACAGAATTCTTGGCCCCTCAGCACTCTCTTGGCTCTGTCTATGCCAGAGGCCAGAGGACCCTGATAAGCAACAGGCTAATGGTACTCATTAAAATGAGGGAACTGATTCCAAAAGACTCCTGATAAAAATGCTATCTACATCCAGAGAAGGAACTCTGGAGTCTGAATGCAGATTGAAGCGCACTGTTTGCTCTCTCTTCTTTTCTTTCTCATGGTTTTCCCCTTTTGTTCTGATTCTCTTTTCACAATATGACTAATGTGGAAATACATTCAATATGATTATACACATATAACCTATTTCAGACTGCACCTCCACCATCTTGGGGAGAGGAGGAGAAATTTAGAACTCAAAATCTTATAAATGTGAATGTTGAAAACTGAAAAAATAAAGACACAACTAACGAGCAGTTGGTAAAGGCCTGGCGAAAAAATAACCTAAAATGAGGTAACTATCTGAAGGAGAAAATGGCAATGTCCCTTCAAGGAGAGGAGGTAGGCCTGTTTGGGGCCACAGTCCGGCTTCTCTCCTCTGGGACTGATGGAAACATCGGACCAGGACTTCCAAGTGAGAAGCTCTTAGGTAACAATCAATACCCTACTTTTGTCAGATTTTGTGACAACAATCCTACTCCAAAAATTTCTATGTGTAAATCTGGTTTTAATCAAAGCAAATTAAAACTAACTTTGGTTTAGGCATTTCATTACGCTCTCTGAGTTAATCTGAAACAATTTTGGCGCTAAAAACTAGCGACTGGGCCAACCCAGCCTAAGTCATGAGGACACAGAGTGGTCCTTCCTGGGGAAGCCTGGTGGCAGAGGGTACTGCAGCCAACACCTACTACGGTCAGGCTAACACACTGGTAAGGTACAAACACTGCCCTTCTGAGGACAAGATGGGTTAATATTAAAAAGTCAATCAGGCCCTTGGGGCCCCCTCAAAATCAGCACTTAATAAAGTGAAATATTAAATAAGTGTCTGAAAATTAACCACCTGTCATGACCAAGAGCATTCTCCCACTTCCTTAGGGCAGGAATGGAGAAGGCATAGCCTCTAGGCTCTTTCACCTTGGGGCTTCCACATGAGCCAGTCAGGATCCCAGGAGAGTAACCGTTTACTGAGCTCTCAACACTGTGGTAGGTCCCAGGGATATGAAGACAAGATAAAAAAGGGGCTGTGCCTTCCCAGCACTTAAGCTCTTAGAGGAAAACAGCAGGTCCAGAGGAGGTATACAGTGAGTAAATACCAAAGAATCTGGGGGAGATGAACACTCCTGACCAACCAGGGAGGTGAAGAAAGGCTTCTCACAGGATGGGCCCCCACGCTGTGCTGGGAAGGGTTGCCCTTGGTCCAATTCCATTTCCAGGGTTTGGGGTTGATGAAAACCAAGAGCCTTTTTTCACCACTTTCCCCTCGCCCCACCCCCTACCAGCCAAACACTCACATAGCTGCTGATGGAGGTCGATGCTTCCTCACTGCCTCTCCGGCTGCTGGGCTGTGGGGAACTGGGAGGAGTTCGAGAAGCACAGACTAGATGGACCATATGATATTCATCTTGCTAAAATGAAATAGAGTGGAGATAACCAAGCAATCCTCAGAAGCCTGTTGTCCAGAAGGTGGGTGGTCAGGCAAGAGCAGCAGAGGGAGTGAAGAGGTGCTTCCTGCCTTCCTCGCTTCTCCCTCAGGTATCTGAGTCCCTGATCTTCTGAAGCCCAGAGGCCCTAGAGCATCTCAGAACAGGCCGTGGCTTCTCACCCCACGTGGCTGGAAGCAAGGGCTGCTGCCAGCCTCTGCTTTCACCATCAGAAATACTCCCAGGCCCTGAGAATCAAAGCTGACACCCTGTCACTTTGGGAGCAGGCACATCCCAGTTATGCAAGCAAAGCATGTAAACTATAATTAGGAAAGAAGTACAAATGACTTGTTTCAATGACCTTCCCTGGGCTTTAGTTGGCGGCAGGTCACTTGGAGACAACAGCTGCCAGGAACCTTCACTAGAAAGCCCGTGAGGTTTGGTGTAAAACTATGACTAGAACACAGTACTCAAAGAGTATTCAAAGCCACCCTCCCCCCCATATCTTTCCCCTCACTTGTCAAGAAAAAAAAAATCTAGAAACTGATCAGATGGTAGAAGAGGGTGGGCAGCTGCTTTACCCTGGAACCTGAGTGAGGGGGAATCGGAGGCTGGGGGCCACAGCCCAGGCCCACCTGAGTCTCTGAGACCCCTCCCAGCTTTCAACTGTCTATGACCCTATGGACACTCCAAGAACAGCTAGTCAGGCCTACAGAGGAAGCAGTGAGAAAGAGACAGAGGGAGAGCACACAAAAAAGGAGAAGAGAAAAGCAGGTGAGAGGAACGGGAGGGAGAAAAGGAAGTGGAAAAATGGTGGGTGCAAACAGCCACAGAGAACAGCAGGGAGAGGGTCAGGGCAGGGGGAGGCTGTGAGGTCTCGGAATCTGGCCAGCTCGTGGGGCGGCAGCCATTTGGAGTCCAAGCTTGTCTGCGCCACAGAAATGCATAACCAAAGAGGCAGTGGAAGGACACTAGCCTGGCGCAGAGCACCTGTGGGCCAAGCCTGTTTCCGATGCCCGTGGACTCCCTGTGTGCCAGGAGGCAGCTCACTTAATTTGTGGGGAAGGGGAGCGGGATGATGGGCCAAGTGGCTTTGGAGACCCCTTCTCTATAGGTGAGCTCTCAGGGTGTGAGATGTCAGCCAACGCCACCACTTCACCCTTGTCCTGGGAGACAGAGATGGATGGGAATAAGGGCACTGGCCCACCACCCACTGGGAAGCACCCTCTAGGCCAAAGATCTCAGGAGCCAAAGTAGGCCCTCCATGACCTTCATGATTGCCACAAGTTAAAAAATACTTGGGGGTCTCAAACCAGGAGTTACATATGTAACAAAGGATCCCCTCAAACCAGAGTCATATATAACTCCCCTACATAGTAATCTAGATCTCAGCTCGTTGACCATGTTACTGTTAAGGGCCAAATCTGATTCAGGTAATGACTAATGAGATTTTACTTCAATTTCTACCTATATTCAGCACCACTGAGCTCTCAGCATCTCTCACTCGTACACTGAGAAATCAGATGAGGTAATTTGGGTGGGTCAATGCAAATTCATCACCAGTGGAAAAACCATGCCTAGCCCCTCGTGACAGAGTCGGCAGCATACTATTTTATACCCACATGTATATGAATCCGCACATACGTAGTATGGCTGGCTATGAAAGGCAGACCTCGCTGACTAGTTAGCAAACTAATCTGATGGCTTCTTATGTCTTCATCAATGCTCCCTATCCTTACCACATTATTCGAAAGAAATAATTTCAGGTTCTTTGAAAATGAGAAACTAAGAGGTGGAAACCTGTTCACACTCAAGAGCCCAGCCCCTCTCAAAGAGACATATAGTAAACAAACTTAATCGAACAGAGCTGGAAGAAGACCTTACTTTTCTGACAACGTCCTTCAGCTGCAGATGGTCGGGAAGCAGTCGGCCAGAGTACACCAGTCTTTGATCCTTCGTAGACTAAAGATAGGACAAAGAGAAGAATTCAGCTTTCTCTAATTAGACGACTTTACAGCTGCCAATAACATCCCTAGGTTCATGTTACACAAAGAACCCTTCATTTTCACAGTATTAGAAAACCTCAGACACAGGCTCCGCACACACAAATTAGTTGAAAAAATGCTGGGAACAGCATCAGAGCCACAGAGATGAAGCTGAGCAGGCCTGTCAGGGAGGAAGTGTCCCAGCTGGATTCAAAACATGAAAATAGGGTGTAGTTAAAATGTCTGAATGGCTTTACTGAAAAAGACACTGGGGGGGGGGCAGCTGGGTGGCGCAGTGAGTAGAGCACTGGCCCTGGAGTCAGGAGGACCTGAGTTCAAATCCAGCCTCAGACACTTGACACACTTACTAGCTGTGTGACCTTGGGCAAATCACTTAACCCCAATTGCCCTGCCTTCCCCCCTCCAAAAAACTGACACTGAGACACTGGGCAGGTACTATTACGAGGGACACACTTACATAACGTCATCGTTTTGTCATTCCAAGCTTGACCTAAGGAACGTTATTGACAGCTAATGGCAACAAAAGGAGCTGGCATCTCTATAAAGACCTACTATGCGCCAGGCACGCTATCGATATCATCCCACGCGATCCTTATAGTAACCCTGGGAGGCAGGAGCTTTTATGATCCCCATTTTCCAGGTCAGGGTCAGACAGCCAGTAAGTCTGAGGCTGGGTGTGAACCAGTCCCCCTGACCTCCATCCAGGTGACAGATGCTTAGAACCATTTCAGCCACACAAGTACCAACTAAAAACATGTGGAAATCTGCCTTCTCACCTACACTGAATATGCTGAATTGACCATCATTATCGAAATGACCCTCCACCCCCAAAGTGGACAGAGTGGAGACTAACTTTCTAATGATGGGAAAGTGGGAAGGTGTCTGAAGGTGTGCTCCTTTAGAAAGTCCCTAAGTTGTATATGCCCCGGTTCTTTTCTCCTTTTGTAGCAAAGAGAACAAGTCTTAGCGACGCCTGAAACACAACTCAGATTGTTTTCACTTGATCTTTAGTTAACTACACAATGAGATATTGCAAATGACCTTCCCAACGTCAACCTTTCACTAATCCCACCCCACAGGTATGCTTAGTCCATACAGTTTTGACACAAAAGGGGTATGTAAATTTGGGACAAGCTGAAAAAAGTCCCCAAGAGCCAAGTGGCAATATTTCAGAGATGATAGGACCAAATCTATTTTATAAACTTATTAACATTTCATATTTTCATTTCTATTTGTTTTATCCATCTCCTCTCCCTCCTTCAATCTTTTAAAAATTAACATCACAATAAATATGAGTTTCAGAGGGAGAAGGGTTTATCAGTAGGAATAAGTCATGCCGGACAGGGACCGGGGCTAGGACATCAGGCCATTGCAGCGGACACAGAACCACTAGATTCACCAAGCTTTTAATAAAGTCTCTCGTGTATTCTTTGTGGACAATCTGGAGAGCTTTGGGAGGGCACAGTTCCCTGCAAGTGGGACAACCTAAATAAGCAGACCCAAAGAATAATCACTAATGGAGACTGACGTCACCTTGGGAGGGCTCTCTTCTTGCCCCAGGCCATTCAGGACCCAACAACGGGCTGACATAGGATGATGAAAGCCAATCCGAGAGGCAAAGGAGGGAGAAGCCTGGCTACAGGACAGACAGATCCTGGAAACAAGGCCTGCATCAACAATGGAACCCAACAGTATCAGATTGGGTGGCTCTGGACGGTGTCCAAGGACCCTTCTAACATTTAGATCCTATGACTATGCCTGCTCTAACCTCAAAAGCAAGGAAGATTTTTTTCAGCATGAGAGATAGAGTGGCAGAGTGGAGAAAGGGCCAGCCAGGGTCAGGAGGGCCTGGGTTCAGTTTCTGCCTCTGACACGAAGTAGCCTGGCCTGGTAAGCCAGAGCAAGTCCGGGCACTAAGATTAGGAATCTCAAGCAACTTCTGATCTGCATCTGGGGAAGGGAGCATACACAGGAGCTCCTGGACCCCTCACAGTATACACCTGCACCCAAAGACCCCCCATGGTTGCCTCTCTGGAAAAGGAAGGTAATGCCTACTGTGTGCTAGGCCCTGGGAATACAAAGACCAAGAGCAAGCAATGCCTGCCTGCAAGGAGCATTTATACACCCCAAAGAGAGAAGGTGACTGTGGGAGAGGGCCTTGGGGTAGACAAGGAGGAAAGGACAAGAGGGGCTTCGTGGAGAGAGGAGCTGGAGCTGATTCTGGAAGGAAACTAGGGCTGAAGGGCATGGGTTCTAGGCAGGGGAAGCAGGCAATGACCCCTAACCTGAAGAGCTCGCAATACTTGAGTCTGAGCAATGGCAGGAAAGCCAGAAGTCCAGGACCAGAAAAACATGCATAACGAGACTGCTCGGGTCGCTAGGGGCCAGCCTGTGAAGAGTTCGAGGCTTGCCAAGAGCCGCTCTGTCCCTATCGGTCCGAGGTAGATGGGACCAAAGTGTCTTCCCTTACCCAGGGGGAAGTTCTCAGAGGTTTTTCCATTCCTATATTGGCTCCTATAAGTCCTTTGAGTCTCAAGTGGGTTTTTGTGATGGGGGAAACAAAGGCTGTCCCATACCCAATGCCCAGATTGTCTGATGAGTGCCTGTACAAAAATGGGAGGCCTTTTACTCAAACTTGAGGAAATACAGACTCGCCACACCTAGATTTTATTTTTCTATCTCTCACATTAAACTCAAGGGTGGGAGCATGGGCCAGAGACAAACTGAACCCTTTAGGGTTAGGCCCTAAGGACCTGGTCTGGCGTGTGTTGGCCCAGAGCTAGTGGGGGAAGGCTGGTCACCAGAGGATCACCATCTCTTCCTAAACTGGAATGTGGGGGAACGTAGGCCTGGGCAGGGTACGCAAGATTAACAAGTTGCTCCCATTTGGCCAAAAGAACACTGTCATACTGCATGAACGAAGCATTATTCCCAAATTATCTGGCTTCCCTGTATTTGGCGGATGCTCAAGAGATCACAGATAACAGAACACAAGCAGCACAGCAACATCTGTCCAGGAGACAAGAGTCACTCCTCAGAGTCTAATTTCTCACTACAATGAAGGCCTGCAAGTTTTAGCGGAAATAGTTTCCATTTAATTTTTTTAAATTCCAGTAATTAGAAAAAAATTTCTGAACCTAAAATGCCCAAAGTTGGGCTCATATTTCAGTTTGCTGCTACTAACTTACCAAGTCATCAGGCAAATCAGCAGCAGCCGTCCTAACCTGCAATCTCCCTAAGACCATTCGAGCGCACGTAGTGCCACTCTCGGGATCTCGGTTGGGAAGGGCCTGCAGCCTCCCCACCTACTCTCAGCGCCAGCCAGCCTGTCAGCCCCCTCCAGCCAGGAGGCACCTGCGGCCTGTGGGAAAGCCCAATGTTTTCCAAACATTCAGCTCGATTTGTCCCTTTACACATCTATCCCTGTTGTGTTGGTAAGCGAAATGAGCTCTTAGCACTCAGTTCAACCAAGTGCCCTTGAAGAGTTGGCTTTTGTTTCCTTTGATTAATGCAGTGTATTTCATTGAGTCTTAGTAGGTGCTAAGCCCCAGGCCCAAAACCCTATTAGGTGCTAAGCCTATGTGGGTGTGAAGCTCCAGGGCACTAAGGGGAGGTGCTAACTCAAGAGCCAATCATAGGAGCCTAAGTTCTGGTCATTCAGATGACATTTCATGACATCTGAAATGGCATAAGAAAAGACATAGCCATCTGCTCAGGGCTCTCGCTCTTGGTGGCGTGATGATGCAGAGACTACAGGCAGCTATAGCTAAGAGCCCTCCAGCTCGTAACCTGGATGTTAGGACTTTGTTAAACTCTGGTAACTGTGTTAGGATTTGAATCAGACAAGGTCTGTCTGTCGATGTTTGTACTTTGTTGGTATTTTGCTCTGAAGTTCAGGGTGCTGGCTTTTCCCCCTGAACTATGCGAGTGATATTTGTATGCTGGATTAAAATAAGCTTGTTAACCCCTTAACGCTGCTTTCCTTAGTAAAGCAGATCAAAAGAATTTGGGCTTTTGCAGTGTGGGGGTAGTGTGCTTGTTATTGGGTTTGTGTTGGTCTTTCACCCCCACAACTGCTAGCCTGATTGTTGCAACACCCGTGTGGCCGGTTCTCGTCTCTGGGACTGAAACAGAGTGTGAAAGGCTTCCAAGGAGACAGCTATCCCGTCCTTCCGCTCAGTATAGACAGCTCCTTCAGCTCATGGTGGCCAAGGTTCTGCCCGCCTCCTCTCAATGTCCCCCCAGAAACAACTCTCCAGAAGTGAGCAGAGGGCCTCTTGGCTCTGTGTGCCTTCCAGGAAGCAATCTGGACCTCTCTCAAAGCAGTCTGAGGTCCCAGGCTAAACCAATGGTGGATTCATCCCAAGGCACCAGGCCGCTACAGCCACAGATCTCTTCTTGGCAAACTGCTAAAAATGCCATCCCTCATCTTGAGTTTGCCAAATCAATTCCTTGCTAGCCCTGGCATTCTGAGTCATCAACTGCTGAGAAGAAAAGTGACTTCAAACCAGACATGTCCTATGCACACTTCATCCCCAGACCAGGCTTTTCTCTGTCCTCTGGAGACCCCAAACTCAACCTCCGTTAGCAAACTCTCCCCCGTCTTCCTGGCTCCCTTCCTTCCCCCCACACCACCGGCCCAGGACTCTCTCTTCCCTTCCACTTCCCCACTGTCTCTGCCACCATCACTCAGCAACCTCTGCTCCTCTCCTCAGTGCTCCGTTCCATATTTAAGCCACAGCCAAACATTTATTAAGCACCTACTATGAGCCAGGCACTGTGCTAAGCGCTGGGGACACAAGTGAGAAAGATAACCTCTGCCCTCCAGAGGCTCACGAACACAACACACAAAAACAAGGGGAAAGGGCAGGAGGGGCATCTGGCACATTTCTGGGAGCACGATGAAGGTGAGAGCAGAGCAGGCAGGAGGGGAGGAGAAACTGGCTGCTCTGGGAGGCTCCACCATCCACCCTCCAAGCCAAGGGGCAAGATGGGCCTAATGAGGGCAACTGGGCCACAAGGCTACCGTGCCCATTGCCATAGAGCACCTGGCAAGCCTTGAAGTGCTCTTCTAAATGCCAGCTCTGATTCTCCTCCAAGCCCCCTCCCTAGCTTCCCTACCAAGGACAGCCAGGCTGCATGTTACTGCCTCCAGCGCCCTATGCTGTGCCCTATTTCTCCATGAACTGCCATCTCTGAGGCAGAGGGGTATCCCTTCCTGCCATAGTCAACTCAACTCCCAATATTACTAGTGATGGGACCCTGAACAAGTCACTTAACCTGCCTCAGTTTCCTTATCTGTAAAATAGGGTTGTTGCAAGGATATTTTCAAGCATTTTGCAAATCTTACAGTGCTACTCAAACGCTCTCAATTAACCCCTCTACTGTGCCCTTGGTCTCATTCACTCCTGTCTCCCCATCCCTTTTCTTTTCAACTTGTTTTTATCCACTGGTTCCTTCCAACATGCCCCAGGTCTCCACTATCCTTTTAAACAACCAACCAACTTTCCTTGGACCCAGGCAGGCCCACATCCCAGTCTCAGGCTCACGGTCAGCTTCCTGGTGAGCTTCCTCCGGCCTCATCACTAGCCTGGACCTGCTCTTGTTCAAGGCCACTCTCTGGACACCACACGGAGGAGGCCCCAGAGCCCATTGGGTCTCTGCCCGCCCAGCTCTCTCCTGAATCTCCCCTCCCCACCCCACTCTGCTCTGCTCCCATCTTGTGTCTCAGAGTGAAGAGCTTCCTGGTGCAGTGGAATGCTGAACCTGGAGTCAGGTGGACCTGGGTTCAGATCCTGCCCCCAACACTCAGGAGCTGCAGGGCCCCTGGCCTGTTACTTCCCCTCCATCCACCTTCAGTCCTCTCAGCCCTAGCTCTACCTTACAGAGCCCCTGGGAGGCTCCAATGAGAATCATGGCAAGCGGAGGTGTCCCCAGTGCATCAGAACCTGATTACAATGTCACTGGAAAATGATGGACAGGACAAGTAAAAATACAACAGAACACAGATAATACTAAGGCAGCTAGAAAGCAAAGTGGATAGAGTGCCAGGCCTGGAGTCAGGAAGACCCGAGTTCAAATCCGGCCTCAGACACTTACTAGCTCTGTGACCTGGGCATGTCACTTTACGCTGCCTCAGTTTCCTCACCTGTAAAATGAGCCGGAGAAAGAAAAAGGCAAAGCCCTCTAGTATCTCTGCCAAGAAAACCCCAAACGGGGTCGTGGAGAGCTGGACTCCACTGCGCAAGAGCAATGCTCTTACGTGCTGCCCACAGGGATCCTCTTCAGGGCACATGAGTGACCCCCATTGTTTTTTTTTCCCCTTCTTTAATATTTTTATTTTAAGTTTTGAGTTCCAAATTCTACGCCTCCCTGGGATGTAAGCAACCAGATACAGGTTATACACGTACAATTAAGTAAAACATTTCCGTATTAGTCATACTGTACAAGACTCAGAAGAAAAGAATGAAAGTGAAAAATAGCCTGCTCCAGGCTGTATTCAGACAGTATCCACTCTTTCTCCAGAGGCAGATAGCAGGCTTCATCATCAGCGCCTTGGGACAGTCTTGGATCACCGTACTGCTGAGAACTGCTAAGCCATCCGCAATCCTTCATCGAACAACGTGGCTGTTACCGTGTACGACGTTCTCCTGGTTCTGCTAGCTTCATTCAGCATCCGTTGGTGTAAATCTTTCCAGGTTTTTCTGAAATCATCCTACTTGTCATTTCTTACAGCACAATAATCTTCCATTACAATCACCCTCCGCAGCTCACTTAGCCATTCCCCAATTGAGGGCACCCCTTGATCTCCATTTCTTTGCCTTTTTTGGGGGGATGTCTTTGGAATACAGACCTGGTAGTGGCACCGCTAGATCAAAGGGTATGCACAGTTCTCCAGCCCTTTGGGCATAATTCCAATTGTTCTCCAGAATGGTTTAATCAGTTCACAATTCTGCCAACAATGCCTTGGTGTCCCGGTTTTCCCACATTTTCTCCAGCATAGTGGCCCCTGTGTCTATCTGAGTTTGGCACTACTATAATGTAAGGCACTTCGCAAATTTTCAAATACTGAATGAAAACCCTTATTATCTGTAGTCACATCAGTAATCTGGGGGTTCAGGTGACTCTCAATCTCTACAGCCCACCCGAAGCCATCTCTCTAAGCTCAGACACTAACTTGGGGGCCACGGACAAATCCAACTTAATCTTTCAATGGCAAACACTGCTAAGAGAGCTTCAAGGTTGGCTAGGCACTTTACAAATAGGACCCTGGGAAGTGGGTGCTAGTCCTGTCCCCATTCTAAAGATGAGGAAACCAAGGCAGACAGAGGTTGAGTGACTTGCCCAGAGTCAGAGTTAGTAGTCTCTGAGGCTGGATTTGAACTCAGTTCTTCTTGACTTCAGGGTCTAGCTTTCTCTATCTGCTATGATGCCACTTCACAGCCTATCACGGCCTCAGTTCCCTCATCCACAAAAGGCATTTCTGGGAAGACCGATGAGAAAGCGTACACAAAGCATTCTACTCTGTCTCACTGACATCTCAGGTGCACACAGTCCAAAATGGGATCTTCGCCATCTCTGCCTGAACCCGACACTTCTCCTCTCTTTTCTCGTAGCGTTCTAGGTCCAATCTCCACGTAGCTCAGTCCTGATCACAGGCCCAGTCTGGCCCATTCTCCCAACTCTTCCTTTCTGTCTCCTTCTCCCACTCCAGCTGCCACATTAATACAGCTGTTGTGGGTTCAGCGTCGACTTCTATTCAAATGAATCCCAAATCTACTTCGACCTCTCCAAGCCTCAGCTCCATCCTGCCCCACAATTCCAGAGGCCTGTTGGACATCCTGGATATCCACAAGCACCTCAAATCCGGCACATCCAAAACACAATTCTTTCTCTTCCTCCTAAAACTCCTTCCTCCTCCAAACGGCACTGCTTCCGTGGAGCGTGGCTGCATCTTTCCTCTCGTCCATGTCCACAAATTCTAAACCATCAGAGATTCCTCCCTCTCCCTCAATATCCAAGCAGCTCTCAAGCTCTATGGAGCCCACCTAGCTCCTCCAAGGCTCTCACATCCCTCCCTTTTGCCCCCGAGACCCTTGTTCCTGACCAACCCCTGCTCCTCCCTCCCAATCCTCCAGGTTCAAGTCCTCCCCATTCCTTAGGCCTGTCTCCACTCACCCCTTCGCAGAGCCTGTAGTAGGCTTCCATCCTCATCCCCACACTGCCTCCTGGATGCCTCCACATAGCTGCCAAACTCGTGTTCCAAATGCACAAGGCTGGGTCTAGCTTTTCAAAGGCCATTGTCATCTGGCTCCCACCTGCTTTTCCAGAATGATCCACCCAGAATTCCCCCCCCACAGCCTAACTGGCTACCTTGCTCCTCCCTTCTCCTGCCTTGGCCAGGCTGTGCCTGGGGCTTGGAATCCATCCCCACCTCTGCCAATCCCTCCCTTTCTTCAATCCTAACTCAGAGGGCCCTCCTGATCCCCCTCCCCAGAAATAACTTAGGCAGCATACAGCAGCAAGTCCTAATCTGTGGCTGCGCTGGCCCTCCTTCCCATTCAGCAGATTTTAAACTTCAGAGCAAGCGCTACTTCATCTAGGTCTTTGTACTTCCTGGGCTTAGCCCTAGGCCAAACTCATCATAGGAGGTGCTTAATAAATGCAGTGGAGGAGGGAGAACAAGTCTGCCAAAAGTTTGGAAGGAGACCCAGCAGGGAGGTAAGATCACAGCTGAAAGAGGAAGGACAAATAGAAGAGATACAGAGCTGCAGATTCCAAGGGCAGAATCTCGACACTGAGACACTACCACCTATCCCGGAAGAAGGAAAAGATGGCAACCAGAGCTGGGCCAGACGTAGTATAGACAGCAGTACGTGGGCCTCCATTCTTCTACACGCTGGGCCGGGGGGTTTCTCTCTTAGAAGAGGGGTATACTTTCAGATTTATGGGAAAGGGAAGAATTCACAACCCAAGAAGAGACAGAGAGCATTACAAAATGCAAAATGGATAATTTTGATTAGGTTAAACTGAAAAGTTTTTGTACAAACAAAGCAAATGCAACAAAAATTAGGAGGGAAACAGAAAACTGGGAATCTTTACAACCAGTGTCTCCGATAAAGGTCTCATATCCAAAATATACAGGGAACTGAGCCAAATTTATAGGAATACAAGTCATTCCCCAATTGAGAAGTGGCCAAAGGATATGAACAGGCAGTTTTCAGAGGAAGAAATTAAAAATATCTATAGACATATGAAAAAATGCTCTAAATCACTACTGATCACAGATGCAAATCAAAACAACTCTGAGGTGCCACATCTCTCCTGTCAGATTGGCTAAAATGACAAAACAGGAAAATGATAAATGTTGGAGAGGATGTGAGAAAATTAGAACATTGATGCATTGTTGGTGGAGTTGTGAACTGATCCAGCCATTCTGAAGAGCAATTTGGAATTATGCCCAAAGGGCTATAAAGATGTGCATGCCCTTTGACCCAGCAATACCACTCCTAGGGTTATATCCCTAAGAGATCACACAAGGGGGAAAGGGACCCATATGTACAAAAATATTTACAGCAGCTCTTTTTGTGGTGGCAAAGAATTGGAAATCAAGGAGACGCCCATCAACTGAGGAATGGGTAAACAAGTTGTAGTACATGAATGTAACGGAATACTATTGTGCTATAAGAAATGAGGAGCAGGGGGCGGAGCCAAGATGGCGACCAGAAAGCAGTAACTGGCGTGAGCTCCCCACCAAGTTCCTCCAAAAACCTA
>CM053624.1:375275344-375307419 GCA_028646595.1 Phalanger gymnotis | reverse complement strand
GAAATCGGCAGACATGCCTTGAGGGTTTTGATCCTGTCTGAGCCAGCTCAGGCTCCACAGTAGGATGGAACCAGCAGAAAAACAGGATGATTCAATCTGGGAACAAGGGTTTGCTTTTGGGAAGTAAAAAAATGTCTGTCTGAACAAAAAACAAAACAAAACAAAACAAACAAAAGATCCTGACTGAATTTGGAGTGTGGCAAAGAGAGGCTTTTTTTAAAAGGGGCATCTTGGGGCAGCTGGGTGGCATGGTGAGTAGACCATCAGCCCTAGAGTCAGAGGACCTGAGTTCAAATCTGGCCTCAAACACGTGACACAATAGCTGTGTGACCCTGGGTAAGTCATTTAACCCCAATTGCCTTCCCTTCTCCCTTCCAAAAAAAAAACCAACAGAAAGGGGCATCTCACATTCAAGCTCATGTGGATAATGAGAGTTACAGGGGAGACGAGGGGCATGGCTCTGATTGATAACAAGAAAAAAGCTTAAATTTCACATAAAAAGAATCTTAGGTAACATTTAAGTAAATTATGCTTTGTGAATTAATTCCTTTTTCTTCCTGGTCCTCAGACAATACTTAGAAAGTTCACTGGGTTTTTCTCCCAAATGGCACCACTGCAAAGAGACCACCGGTAGCCTTCATCTCCAACCCCAGAACAAGGACGGAAAAGGTAAAGGCAGAGTCCTGGGAGATGACAAGATATGGACCACGACGGGCCTGCCTGGTCTTTCTCTGTAGGATGCTAGGTAGGGTAGAAAAGCTGGCAAGATGCAGAGAAGGAAGGGAAAGCAATGGAAAGGGTGGGAGACTGGGCATGGATTGTGACCCCCTGGGCATACACCCTTATCATCCTGCTGGATACCAAGGGCTGCCCTGCTGTCCCACGATCACTGGCATCAAGTTCATGTAGAAAAAAACAAGGCAACCCTGATGCTAATGCCCCTCACTCTATGGTGGAAAGTTATTCAGACATGCAGAAGGTGACAAATAAAAAGGCAAATGCCAGGTTCCCTCAGCAGCCATGTAGGCTGCAAGGTCACGTCAGAATGAAACCAGGAGGGCACCAGGAGGAGGGCACCTCAGGGCTGAAGCCAGAGGATTCAAGTGCGAATTCCAGGTCTGTTCTCTTCTAAGTGGCTTTGGCCAAGTCATTTCTCTTTAAAGGACACTGTCAATTATAAAAGAGCCAGGACTAGGTGAAGTCTAATGATTGCTCTGAATTAACTCATCCAACCAGAACTGAAAAGGTCAAGAACCGCCAGTGAAATTAGGGCAAGGGGCAGTATGAATTGCATGATATGGGATGTCTTAGGACAGCAGCAAGTGAAGAGTAAGCCTTTGCGATTTCAGTAGAAAAAAGCCTCGCTAAACTATACTGCAGGAGGAACAGTCTTGCTGGAGGCCTGACAAAGCAATTGCCAACGTTCTCACGGAAGGAGGTGGCTGGAAAGGCAACCCGCCCCCCACCTCCTCCACCTCCACCCCCCATCCCTGCCAGCCCACCGCTCACTTGGTCAGCTGCCCTTTGTTCTTGTTGTTGTCCACGCCGTTGTACGTCACGGCCGCCAGCTTCCGGCTCCTGTAGTTCTCGTAATGCACGTTGTTGGTCACGTCCTTCAGGTCCTGCATGTGGGTTCTGTCACGATAAAGATGACAGCGAGGGTCGGTCCCTGCTCTCACCAACACTGGCAGAACGGAGGGTCCCAGACTCCCGACAGCTCGGCTCACCGTTCTCTTTAGGCGGTGAAGCCCCGGGCTCGACCATTGACACTGACTTCTCCAAACTACACCCCCACCCCCGCATGAGTGTAAACTCGGTAAGTTTAAAATTCAGTGAAACTTCCAATAAGAGACAAGGTTTTCATCAACTTACACTCCATAAATTACCATATGGGTGTTACCAACCGCCAAAGAATTAGAATTATGGGATCGAGGTCAAAACCAGAAGGGACCTCCCCGCTCAGCTTGTCCAACCCACAGCAGAAAAACCCGGGGAAGCCTGCCCCGGCCAGATGGCGACAGAGACTGCACCGACGAGGACAATGATGACCACAGAGCTTTTTAGACATTGCCCCGTGTGAGCCTCACAGCAGCCCAGGGAGGCAGATGCTATCACTGTTCCTGCCGTACAGATGAGGAAACTGAGGCTGGGAACCAAGATCACACACACTGAAGTCACAGCAGAACTCAGGGCTTCCGTCTCCAAGTCCCACACTCTACTTACTGTATCATGTGGCCCCCAGCACCCACTAGAAAGAAAACTACTCTGACAATTCTAATACGACAAAACACAGCATTACACAAGAGTTCACTGATTCTAATGAGGAATTCACATGTTCCTTTAACATGGATGTTCACTTTTTCTAAAGAAAACAAATGGTCATTTTCAATCTCCTTTTAACAAGAACAAAGAGTTACAGAAGAAGCAACGTGATGTCACCTCCCCTTGTGCTGAAGACATTAAGACTCAGACACACGTACTCCTCCCACCCTTAAACTGCTCTGGGCCTCAGTTTCCTCATCTGTAAAGCGGGGATAATAGCCCCTACCATCTTTTAGGCTTATCGTGAAGATAAAAGGAGATGACATTTGTATAAACGGATTGTGAACCTTCCATTAGGAGCTGCAGGGGGCCAGTCTGCCTTCGGCTTCACTTGGGCCTTGTCCATGACTGAGGTTGGCGTAGCAGAGCCGGAGAGGGCTCTGCTCAGTAGACCCTACCCCATCAGCACCCGAGCTTGCTGATCAGTCTCGCTAACCTGAAATTGTTCCTTTACCTGCCTTGTGACCACAGGGCTGTACATGCAGGGGAGGCCAATTGTTAAGCCTTCCTCCTCCTTCCAGTGTCACTGCCCCGGGCCTGCCTCACTCTCCCCCTCATCTACATTTCTAGGCTTCCTAGGCTCTGGCCCCTCTTGTGCAGGAAGCCTCTCCCGGTCCTCCTCCATCTCCGTGCCTGCCTTCTGAGACCGCTCCTAATTCAACCTATCAGCGGCTTGTAGCCACTTGCACGCTGCCCCCGTTAGACTGAGAGGGACCCTTGAGAGCAGGGACAAAGCAGATGCTTAATAAATACGAGCCTACTGAATGATTAAAATAAAGGGTCACGGAAAAGTAGTGATAATGTTTGTCACTGAATACCACCCAAAAAGCGCAAACTACCCTCCACATTAAATGTCTTCTGTCCTCTGGAAGCCAACTGGGCAAAGGAAGAGCCTGACCTCTGCCCAGAAGCCAGAAAGCAATGTCCCAACATAGCACTGGCCACATCAGTGCAACGTGAGGCCCACTGAGCCCCATCACTCCAGCTTCTGAATTCTCTTGCACATACTGGCATCAAGTTCGAGCCTCACTTGGCTGAACCCCATGAACCCCAGTAACCCTGGCACCTCCAGAGCAAGGCTAGCCAAGTGCCCCCGAGCCACTGATACTCAGGAGCTGATGACGTTACACGTCTGTGCACAAGGCAGCAGAATTATTTGGGAATCCTCAGTCAATGAATTAGGCAAGCACCACTGGCTAAGTCTAATTTTTTAGAGCCTTCCTCCACAGTGAACATCATTGCTGTACACTACAAAGGGAGTCAAGGCCACACCATCTCACGCTGGCTCAGAGCATCAGAATATCTGAAGGACAGGATGGGGGGTGGGGATGGGGAGGATCACCTAACTTGAAAAGGGCAACTGAGAATATCAACACTGGCCATCTCCGATGTGCCTACCTTCTCCCATCTAAAATGCTAATGCAAATAACCTGCATGCATACATCAGGAGCATCCTAACAGACAGCAGACAGCCCTCTTTATAATCTAATTAAAGGAGAACAGAGACAACATGAGATCCCACTATGCTTGTGCATCAGTTGTCGAAAGGCATTCGAGCTGGTAGGGCAAAACACCTTAAGGCACCATGCCAACTAGATTTACCTCCCCATGCCCATGTTAAAATCATACTTCATTTGTTGATATCAGGCCAGGTATAAGAGAGGTAAGTGCAAGCCTGGCAAAGAGGTTTATCATCACTTTGGTGAAGCATGATGGGAAAAGGATTCCCTGAAGATTGGGGGCAGGGGGGGTTCCCCAGATTCTCTGTCTTTATGATGTCATTGTGGTGACCACACCAAGCTCTGATTAGCCTACTAAAGGAGTTGGGCCTATGGAAGCACACAGAGCAAACGAATGCCTGGAGAAAGTCTACTGTCCCCACTCTCATGTGGGATCTAGCTGGATGGGACTCTGGATGGATCATGAGCTGAACCCGTCCCAAACTGAAGAGATCAAGCTGAAATTACACCTTTGGGAAAAGCGCTTTTAATGACTCCAAGCTTCTCCTGGAAGGCCCATCTTTTTAACAATTCTTCCAGTGGGTCCATAGAGACATAAATCTTGGAATCAAGACGATGACAGCCAAGTCACCCAAAGGACAAGGTCAAGAAGCACGGTGGTTGTGAGCAGTCTGTCAAATTTGACCAAAGAATTATGCAAGAAAAATAGGTTAAAGGTTATCGCTGTCGTTTGGAAAAGACTTTGGGCAGGTGGTACTGTGAGGTGGAGGGATAAATGATGAAGAGCCTGGATGATGCTGGTGTGCAGCCCATGTGAGGAGGGCTCCCAGCCACTAGGGGGAGCCCCTAGAGGAAGTCTTCTAGGAAGACTCGCAGAGTCAAACAGAATCTGTGAACTGTGATCTGTACCCAAATTAATGAGCTCGTAAATCTCTAACTCTAAAGTTCCCAAACTTCACAGATGATTCCCCTTCTCTCAATAGTAGGTCAACCTACTTTACTAGACTCAGATAAATTTGTCACCAGGACTGTCCTCCCATGGTCTGGATGGAAGGACATCTCGGACTCTACCAAGTCCACACGAATACCCTCTGATCTCTCCACCAAGAGATCAGCGCCTTCACCCAGAGCTCTCCTAAAGAGATACTCCCTATGCTCTCCACTAGCTTCGCAGCTAACTAGAGCAAATCTGACCAAGCCCCTCTTCCCTGTGTTCTTGTCATTGTTCGGTCTGACTCCTTGGGACTCCACTTTGGGGGTTTTCTTAGCAAGGTGCCAGAGTGGTTTGCCATTTCCTTCTCCATCTGACATCTTTTCAAGTACTTGCGGTCATGTCCCCTCTTCCTCTATTCCAGGATAAACATCACCAGTCTTTTTGCCTAATCTTCATCCCCTGATGTTCTCCTTTGGCTCTCCAGCTGATCATTCCTAAAATATGGCGCCCAGACCTGAACACATCATCCCTGGTGAGGTCTAACCAGACACAGTACAGTGCACTGAACGCTTCTCTAGTCATGCAAAAAATTACACGGGCTTTCCTGGCGGCAATGCGACCCCGCTATCTCTTAGTGAGCTTTCAGTTCACTAAAGCCCTCGGATTATTTTAAAAATCCCAAAGTTTAACAAGTATAAGCCTTTACACGTATTCCTATTAAATTTCATTTTCTTAGATTCAGCCTGCCACCTCATCTTGACAAAATCTTTATGGATCATATTACTGAACTAGTAGCTGTTCCCCCCAGCTGCTGCTGGGGTTTTTTTGGGTCATCTATAATCTGACACAGAAGCCATATTTTATTTATATCGGTCAGCTTCTTGAGGCACACCGATCAAGGTCGTCGACCAAGCTGACCCTGACCCTTCAATGACTATTCACTCTTGGGAGTCCAGCCATTCAGACGGTTCTGAATCAATCTCAATGTACTAAGGCACATCTAACCACTCCACAAGAACAAGTCATCAAATGCTTTGCTCCAGCCTCAATAAAGTGTCTCTTATAGTGCTCTTCGGAGCATGCCGTATTCCTGGCAAGATTCCAGTGGGTCCAGACTCTCAGCCTGGGAACACTGAAAGGCCTGGGCTATTTCTCCAACCTAATTCAGTCCAATCCAGGCTCTTCCTGCTCTTCAATTCTAGGCTCACTGTCCCTCTGCAATGCGTATCCAAGAGATGCACCAATGGCCCAGCTCAGGGGGCATCCCTCTACTGAGCTGTCAGTCCAACAATAAGCATGCTCCATCTATCATTAGGCCGATATCCTCTAAATGGTCAAGAAATTTTAAAAACTGCTTTTCTGTCCGACATCTTAGCTTGAAGGCGGCAGCACCAGGAGTTCCTTGAAGCCTCACCATGCCGCCCAAGGACGATAAGAAGAAGAAAGATGCCGGCAAGTCAGCCAAGAAGGACAAAGATCCCGTGAACAAGTCTGGGGGCAAAGCCAAGAAGAAGAAGTGGTCCAAGGGAAAAGTTCGAGACAAGCTCAACAATCTGGTTCTGTTTGGCAAAGCAACATACGACAAACTCTGCAAGGAGGTCCCCAACTATAAACTCATCACCCCTGCAGTAGTCTCAGAGAGACTGAAGGTCCGGGGTTCTCTAACCCGAGCAGCCCTCCAGGAACTGCTTAGTAAAGGTCTGATTAAGCTGGTTTCCAAACACAGAGCACAAGTGATATATACCAGGAACACCAAGGGTGGAGATGCTCCAGCTGCTGAAGATGCATAAAATGGTTCAACATTTTTGTGTACATTTTCAAAAATAAACTTATTGGACTAAAAAAAAAAGAAATTTTAAAAACTACACAAGCCCCATGGTATTCTAGGCCTTGATGAAATGGGTACAATTTTAGCCACAAGGAGGAACATCAGGAAGTCTTCAGCAGAAACAAAGTCATTCTCTTCCCTTTGAACTCTGCCCAGGACATGTTCTCCACGATGGAGGGGAAGGAGAATGCTCTGGACACATCTACATATGGCCTTGACTTATGTTCTTCAATTATGGCCTTGGTAACCAGAGGGCTGTGAGAGATGTCTTGTGAACATCAACTGTGATGAACAACTCTCAATGGAAGAGAGCCTCTAAGGGGCAGAGAACCCATGGAACATCAAAGACTGGAGCCCGATCTCTAGCAGGTCAATGAATCATCAGTTAGAACCCAGATGTTGCCCAGCCCTCTCACTTTGTGGATGAGCAAAGAGGCCCAGGGAAGACACAATGGTAGGACAGGGAGCATGGGACCCCAGGCTCTGTCTCCAAATGAAGCAACTGACCTTTCCACCACTTTCCATGGCTGTTTTCCTAGTATTAACCTGAGTTCTAAAGAGTTCCTCACCAAAAATACTGCATTAAAGACCAGTGACTTGAGGGGCTCCACTGTGCCCATGGAAGGAGGTCTTAGACTAAGGAAGAAAGTCACAGACCTCAAGTTTTCAACTTCAACACCGAAAAGGCGCAACCAGCAACAAGACTAGCTGTCATCTAATGCTCACATCACCCACTTATACTCTCGATTGGGCTACTTTTCATGTCATAATGAACGGAGTCTCTTGGGGCAGAAATCACAACATCTCCATACAATTAATATATACTAATTAACAGTATAGCACACCATGAACATCACTCCCATTTTTTAAATTTTTTTTTTCTTTTCACCCTCATTTTTAATAAAACTGATACTTGGAGAAGTCAGCCCCTTTAAAAAAAATCTGTTTAAAATTCCATGCTACTGTTCACACTTACC
The DNA here is from genome assembly GCA_028646595.1 of Phalanger gymnotis. Taxonomy (NCBI): domain Eukaryota; kingdom Metazoa; phylum Chordata; class Mammalia; order Diprotodontia; family Phalangeridae; genus Phalanger; species Phalanger gymnotis. The sequence continues at coordinate 375,299,898 of CM053624.1, read as the reverse complement.
TTATCAACATGTTTCTTAGAATTGTGAAATCACAATGATCGCCATTTTCAACTGCAGAAAAAACACAGAACACAAAGTAAATTCACTTAGGAATACTAAGCTTTCCTGACAATATCAACGTCCCGATGAAAAATACAATAGTGAAGAGCAATTTTTTTTTAAACTAAGGACCTCCCACAGTTCTGGGCTCCCTGTTCAACTGGAAGGAAATAACATCGTTGGTTCTGCCCTTCGATGACAGACGAGGCATCATGAGGCCGAATGTCTTCTGGCTTTCTCTGCTCACACCTTAAGGCAAAAAGGTCAAAGGCAAGTGAAACCTGATACTCCTCCTCCTCTTTATACATTTTCTGGGGTGACAGAGAACAGAGGTACTTTGAATGTATTTTTCACCTTGGGATCTCAACTGAATTTTCCACAACATTGGCCATTTAGATGTTATGGTATCAGTTACACAAGACCCCAACACCCAAAAGGACACAGCTTTTGCAGATGCACACTCAGATGCTTTGGTTTAATCAGTGCCAGGGCCACCCTAGTCATAGTTTCTGTGTCATAATGTGCAAACACATCATAACCAATCGACATCAGTAACGAAACCTCATGTGACCAACTGCCTGTTTCTAACATTGTTCCTATGTCTCTTGTTCTCATAAAACATGGTTTCACCTAACACCATGCCAGGCCATAGCTGGACAGAAGAATTTTGACTAGAATATGGCTAAGGATGATGCATCCTCTTCATGGCACTTAAAGTATGGATGGCTTTGTTACTTTGGGAAATGTTTGAAACTGCCCAATCTCCATCTGACCTCCAACTCTACCACATAGAACCTACCCCACAAAAAGCAACCCCTACTCTTGGGCAAGCTCATTTTCCCTTCATTTTCCTACTGGGCATTATACTTCAATGAAAGCAGACATTTCCCCTTATCAGAGATGAGGCTACATTTTGCTTGTCATTTAATATGGTTTCATTCTCTCAGATAAAAGGACAGTATGTTTATAGAGTTGGAAGAAAAGCAGAAGAGGATCTGATATTCCTTGTTATAATTTAAACAAGCTTTAAGCTTCCTACAAAATGAACTTTAGGGTAAATAGTGCTGGGAAAAATACAAAGCTGAATGCATGAAAGATAATAAGAAAATTTCAGATGGCCATAGGAAATGTGAGTAGATGACTAATCCAACGAATGTGCAAAGACGGCAGGCCAAAACAGTTAAGCTCGGGCTGGGGCACAGCTCTAGAGCGGCCTGCCATTAGGGACATAAACCAACAGTGAAGTCTTCTTGCAAATGAAACGGGGAAGAAGTAACCCTTCAATGGGTCCAGGATCCCAAGGATGTGGCCCTTCCTCATCACATCCGGAGGACCACAAAACTGACCTTCAATGTCAGAGGTCATCTTGTCTTACTCCGCTCGTTGTAAAGCTGAGGAAACTGGGGCCAGTACTCAGAAGGGAAATACAAGCTGAGTCAGGACAGGAAGCCAAGCGTCCTCCACGCTCCACAGGAGGTCGAGAGGGGCTCCTCTCAGGGACACCCCACTGTGACATGAAGGCTGGCTGCCAAACCCTAGGCCCCTGAAGGCCCTTCCTTCCCCCCAAGAGGCCTCGAGCTCTAGGCACCCCTTTCTAGTCCCACATCTGCAAAGACTAAGGATCATCACATTCTAAATGGCAATTGCCATCTCATGACCAATAAGATGACACAAGACACAAGAAGGCAGACCAAACCTGTGTGGGGCCCACAACCAATGAAGCCAAAAGGCAAAGGGGGCACCGGCTCGCTAGCTCTCCATGAAGATGCCATGAGAGGTGTGGGCAGAGGCTATCTTGGGCACTTGGTCATCTCACCCCATGCCATGCCCAAGGAGCCAAATAAAGGAAGGGAACAAGGAAAGAAAGAGCTTGAGGAGATCCTCAAGAGCTCACATGTACTTGGTTACTGAGCAGCTTCCAGGCTGGACAGAAGTGACACTAGGTAAGATGATGAAACTGTGCAGAAAGCTGGTGTTTTATGGACAATCCTTATCAGACCATCACACCTGGACTCATTAAGTACTCTCTTTAAGAGGGAAGCTAGAAAGTGATGGATTTTAACACCGAATAAATTTTTTTTTAAAAAATGAAACAAACTTCATGAAGAACTTCTGGCATCTGCCAAGTCAGAAAAATCAGAAATGGACAAAAGATACTCTTTCCATTTATTAGAAAGTTGAGTCAATGCATAACAGCCAAACACCCCAGTAACTAGATCCAAAAGCAAGCATTTCATCACCTTTCAAAGGAGAAAGACATAGAGCCAAAAGCAATGTTAGCTCAGAGGTGAAGTTCATTTGTAAATTAGAATGGAAAAGCCTGGGAGCAGAGAAGAGCTTGATGTAAAATGTGGCCGTCCCAGATCCTCCTGAGAGAGAAGAGACAAGCCAGAGAGCAGATATTCTCGAAGAACCACCCCGTTTGGAGGCTGTTATTGATGCTCCGGCCAATGAACAACCCAAGGAGGACAAAGCTGGAAAGCAAATGCCTGGAAGGGAATTTCAGGCCAGAGAGGACATGATCGAAGCCACAGCAGGAGGTGATCTCAGAATGAGAAGGGGCCCCGTAGGAATCTGGGACAGCCACATTTGAACAAGAAGCCTCCTTAAGTACCTCCCCTCGCCCCGCAACAAATCCAGCCTCCAGTGTGGGGAACTCTACCACTCCTCACATGGCCAATCATACTCTCATTCAATCAATCTAATTCTTGGAAAGTTCTTCCTGACAGCAAGCTGAAATTGGCTTCTCTGGGCTTTCCAGCTACCATTCTTCAGCAGAACATGTTGGAACAGTTCGAATCCTAGGATACAGCCATCACGTCCTCCCTCCACCTACACTGCCCAGGGCCTTCAGCCTGTCCTCATAAGGCATAATCTCCACGTCCTTCTCTACTGTGGTTTCCCTCCTCTGGCTGGCCTTCCTAACAGACCTGAACAGAATCTGCCAGGGATGTTCCAACCAAGGGCAAAAGGGAGGCCAACTATCCAATCGCCATCCGTGGCCACTGTATCACACCACTGGTTCATTTACTGAGGTGACAGTCCCCCAAATCACTACATCTAACGGCTTGACCATGACTTCCAATCATGTCTGGGCCCCTAAGAGGATGCCCGAGTCCAATTCAAGAGGCAAAACAAGATGGGCATTTCTGGCTGATGTTTTGCACGATTCAGTGCCACAGAGCAGCCTAGTAGTTCAACTCATCTGGAACATAAAGCGTTAAGCCCAAAAAGTTAAGTGGGAGGCAGAAGGCTTAAAGGCAGATCTGAAAATGAAGTCTGTCTCCTGAAGGCATTCAGGTGGAACTGTACAGCAGGTGGCTGGAGCCTTAAGACTGTTCAAGACAGCAAAGAGTTGGATTGTGGGGTCATCTACCTTATGGGGGCAGGTAATATCACTGAGTAAAGTTTTGGAGGGAACAGTCAGCCCAGACAGAGCCTTGGGGGAAGCGGCTGGCCTTAGGGAGTAATATTTTAAGCCTAAATCCGAATGCCATTTCTGCACTGTCACATTCTCTTTTAGCTAGATGTGTGACCACAGGCCTCTAATTTAAGCCCTGAGCTCCATGTTCATCTGTGAAATGGAACTAATGCCTACTATGTTACCCACCTCACAAGATTGTTTTGAGGCACAAAATGGATAATGAATGCAAAGCATACAGCAAACCTTACATCACTACAGAAGTGTTCTACCATTATCAATGACGCCTCAAGAGCCTACCAACCACAATGCTCTGAAATGATAAAACGTGATGTTTACTGAGTTTTAAAAAGCGTCTGATTTGATGCACCAAAATACAGCCTAAGAGGTTCTCTTTAATGGAGACATGCCTCTGTTAAACTTTAACAGGCCAGGGCTTGTTATTATGAGCGACCCACAAGGACAACAAACAACTTTTAACACCAAGGGGCTTTCCAATCTCATCTGGGAGACAAGGTCAAGTAAAGCATTTGTTGACTAAAGAAGTCAATAGTTTTCAAGGCCAGAATCAACAGTAACAGACTGAGATCAGAAAGGGGGTAGGAGCGATGGAGCTACAATTAGCAAGAAAGAACACACAAAGCGCTCGAATCTGAATGGGACTTGGAAGGAAAAGTCGGTGCGTTTTCTGATAGGATGAGGAAAGGGATTCCGGGGATGAGAAGTAGCAAAATGAAATACCAGGGCAGCAGTGACCGTGCCGTCTATGGGAACCAAAGCAGAGACTGGACGCAGGGCAGACAATCCATGTTGAGTGCTAAGAGATACACTGAGATGATCCAAAGCCATGGAAGGTCACCGACACTGTCCTGAGAAGCCGCATTTCACACAGCTACCGAGAGCTGCTGGAGAGGCAAGAAAGTGGCAGAGCCAACGTGATCAGGAGCGGAACAGAAGGAGGTAAAAAGGATGCACCTCGCTCACGGGTAACACGAGGCAGTGCTCTCAGCAGTCACGCGCACGCGTGCGCGCGCATACACAATCTTTTAAGGTCACAGCAGCTAGGTAACCCCATAACTACACACAGTACTTGGGAGGCAGGAAAACCCATCTTCTTGAGTTCCAATCCAGCCTCAGATGCTTACTAGCTGTGTGACCCTGCACAAGTCACTTAACCCTGTTTGCCTCAGTTTGCTCATCTGTAAAATGAGCTAGAAAAGGAAATGGCAAACCCCTTCAGCATCTCTGCCAAGAAAACTCCAGATGGTGTTATGGAGAGACAGATATGACTGAACAATAACAAGTTTAAGGCCTACAGGCTACTTGGCCCACTCTCAGCTGAGCCTCTCAACAGCCCTGAAAGTACAACAGGCATCCTTGCGAGTCGTGGTCACAAAGGTGGGTGCAGACCAGATCTTCCCAGCTGCCAGTGACACAAATTACTGAACATCACCATCTCAGGAGAATCAGAACAAGTAACCCAAAGGCTAATGAGAAGAAATGTCAGCATGTTACACTTCTCCCACCATGTACATTTTTTAATTATATTACAGCTCACCTAGGACACATTAGCTGAAAATAAAGCGGACTGCTTCTGTACTAAGAACGGGGCCGGGTGTATGTATGGGCCCCTGAGACACTGGGAATGGGAGAGGCCCTCAAAATGACCAATGGCCTTAAGAACTGGGCAGGAGGGAACAGCTAGGTGGTGCAGTGAGTAAAGCACCGGCCCTGGAGTCAGGAGGACCTGAGTTCAAATCCAACCTCAGACACTTGGCACACTTCCTAGCTGTGTGACCTTGGGCATGTCACTTAACCCCCAATTGCCCTGCCTACCCCCTACCAAAAAAAAAAAAGAACCAGACAGGAGGATGAGAAGGTATAAAGAATTGGTGATTTCTATCAGTGAAAGATACCCATGTTGATAAAACTCCGGTTCTACCCAAGTAACATGGAATCGTCATTCACGTGGAAATGGAGCCAAATGTAGGGCACAACTCCTCTGTTTTAGAGGGCAAAGGGCTATGTTCCACTACAGTAGGCTGTCTTCCTTATTCTCGTCTCTGTCGACAGAGCTAGACCTGGGAAAACGGCTGCACAGCTGGGTGGCTGCGGTCTGCAGGGCTCAGAATTCAGCAGGTAAAGGCAAGGGCTTCTTACTTCCCTTTCAAATGAGGTTTACAAATACAGAGAAAACATTTTCCCCCTCACTATCAAAAAGGTACTTAACACATAAGTGACCTCAAAATATCCAAGCTTGGGGCAGCGACGGCTTTCTGACAGCAAGGGATGCCCAGAACACATGTGGCAAAGAAGAGAAGAGAGTAAACCTTGAATCATGCAAATAAACTCAGTAAGATTCAGGACCAGGAGAGCACCTGTACAAATAGAAATAAGAGATAATGGGCACTGACGAAAACCTTACCTTCTGCAACACCCCATGGATACTGCCTTCCTCGGACCCTTTTGCCATTAACTTCAATGATAGTATTACTACCAACCACAGCAAGAGGTAAACGGTCCTACAAGACAAAACAGGGCTATTCAAACATGGTTCTGTTGCTCTCAGAAATACAAAAATGACATTCTTCAATGGAAAGGACACTGAAAGGCCTCTCTGAGTAGTCTCTGCAATGGCTCCGATGGGGACCTAACATACAATGTGAGGAAGCCGCACCCACTCTAACAAAGGCCTGCAGACAGCAGACAGTCCACTTGAGGCACCATTCTAGCAGTGCTAGCCCCCAGGACCCAGAGTGGGTAGGGGCAGTCACCCAAACAATTCCATCACTGGAGAAGGAGTCTACTCTGAAGACATCTGGTCTGAACAGCACTGAGCCAAAAATAAGACCAACAACGGCAGTTCTACCCCGACCAGTTTATATTTACGCAATTCTTTTCTTCAACTAGCAACTCAGTAAACTAAAGCATAGTAAAATGGTGACACTAAACCACACTGAGGTGGAGCAAGACTCGCAACTCTAAAATCGAAACCTCTCACATATGGCAACTTTCATGGAAAAGCACCCCCGGCTCACTCGTTACCTCTGGGGCTCACCCACTGCCCATCTGCTTCCCTAAGGCCTGGCTCGGAAGCCCAGGCAGTGCCAGAGCAACAGACGGTGTGCCTCTTTGGCTCTAGGTTTGGGCCCACCCTGACCTGTGAGGACAGCTTTTCCAAACTGTGGGGGCCTAGAGGGACATTGTAGCCTCAGGACACAGCCCAGATCTTCCTTACTTACCATTCCCCCCTGCTAGCCAGCTCCCTAAGACGCTCAGTATGCAGGGCGCCGGCAGCAGCCGCTCCACCATGTGCTGATGGTCAAACATTGTAATGAGGATAACAATGCGAAGCCATTGTGGCACATTCTAGCTACCTAGCAAGGAGAACGCTGACCCAATGTTCTCAAACACACCCAGGAAAAGCAAGAATGTAAAGAACCTACCTACAGGACCGTAAAACCTTTCAGGATCAAACTCCTCCAGGATTTAAGAGAGAGAAAAAAACCAGAAGGGTCAGAAATACAGACCTGTTCTGCCTGTCAAGCTTTGGTGAAGAAGGTCCAGAAATGCTAACCTTGTCACTCCAAACTCAATCACAGACTGTAAGAACAACATTTTAACCCCAAAGTGATTTTTGTTTCTCTAATCTGTCCTCAGTTACAGAAGCAGTCTGTAGAGGAACATAACATGCCCCTCCTTGAAAATCTCTAAGCAGCCTGGCTTAAAAAGAGAAATCCTAATCTGCTGGCAGAAAAAACAGTTGATGCAGATTTTCTGTAAAGGCCATAATATTTCAATGTATAGGCTAGAAATGTCTTACCTTTATCTTTTTAACAAGCTTATTTTCTTCTTCATCATCTGTTTCTGGAAATTCATATATTTTAATTTTATGCTCCTGAATTTCTTTCATTATCTAAAGCAAATTGAAATGAATGAAAAGTAAGATAATATTATACCAAGTCAACAATGTATTTTAAGTGTCTATCATGTGAAAAGTGGACAGCTAGCTGGCACTGTGGATGGAGCATGGGGCCAGAAGTCAGGAAGACCAGGGTTCAAATCTAGCCTTGGCCACTTACTAACTGTGTGACCCTGGGCAAGTCACTAAATCCTGTCTGCCTCAGTTCCTTATCTGTAAAATGAGACGGAAAAGGAAATGGCAAACCACTCCAGTATCCAAGAAAATCCCAAATGGGGTCACAAATTGTCAGACGCGACTGAAACGACTCAACAACAGACCTCTCGATGGATGAAGGGTATCCACAACAAAAGAGGCAGGCTGGGCAAATAAGGTCTGATGCTCCAAGGACATTTTCTGGAGTCAAATAGAGGCCAACATCGAATGCATGTCACTATACTAAGAGGCAATTATTCCAAAATGTGCTTATGACCTAATAATGGAATTTATATAACAAAATTATGCGTAACAAACATGCAAAGACTTTGCCTCTTTAGTGTATTCTGAAGCAAATGGATAAGTGCTTGTCTGGACCTTGGTTTCTTCCCCAGTAAAATGGGAAGGTAGGCCTGGGCCATTTCAGGTCCTCTCCAGCAAATCTTTTTGAGAGGAAATCCCAGGACTCGAGGATTCTATCCAACTATGGGTTATATCCTAGACAATCAAAAAACGAAAACTCCACATAACACACTTTTTAAAAATCTGAAGAATGACAGAGCATTTAAGATGAAGCCTTGATGACAGCACAAATCTTCCAGGTAACCAGAGACTTCGAATGCGCGCTGCCAGAGGAGCTAGCTTGGCTCAGCAACAACAGCCAGAAGTGAGGCTTGTTTTGTCCTCAGTTCTTAATGCTGTGGGTGACGGATGGAGGAGTAGGGAAGGGGAGAGTGTTGGGGGGTTAACGAACTACCTTCAGAAAGAAAATGAGAGAAGAAAAACTAAGCAAGAAAAGACAGATAACTACTCTGTAAGGAAGCAGATCCCTGTAGTGTGCCAAGGAGCATCTTCTAATAAAAGGCAAACAAGGAGGGAAGCTTTACTGCACCGAAAAGCAGCTGCAGGGGGCAAGTGAAGGCAGCCAGGAGCCAGTGTAGCTTTATTAAGCACGTACTATGTGCCAGGTCCTGGGCCATGCTCCAGGGATACAAAGCAGGAGGGAGACAAGATGCACACATCTGTGCGCAATGTGAAATAATCCCCCAAGAGAGGGAAGTAGAATTAGGGGGATAAGGAAAGGCAAAGCATTTAAGGCCTGAGGATTGAGATGCAGCTCCTGGTGGCAGCTGGGGAGATGGAGGGGAGGAGTCGCAGGTTATTACAGGCTCAGGAAGACACAGAATCCCAGCCCTCAGCACACCTAAGAGGCCTGACACCCCAAACCCACGCCCACCGCACACCTGCTTCTTAAACTGCTGGCACTCCTCAGGGGTCAGTGTGTCCGCTTTGGCGATGAGGGGGATGACGTTCACTTTGTCATGCAAGCGCTTCATAAACTCGATGTCCAGTGGCTTGAGGCTGCAAGACAGACTGTCAGTGTGACTGCACAGCTGTATGCTCCTTTTGCTCAGAACGGCAAGGACGCAGTGACGCTCACCATGTGCTACCCCGCTCTCACAGGAGGACCAGAAGAGGAAGATGCACCAAAGAAGCCTCAGGAACAGAAGCCACCTCACTGGTGATCCCCTAGACTTTGCGAGAGCCCAGAAGGGCACATGGAGGCTGGTGCACTCAGTGACTACACAGGTGAGTGGGGAGCCACATGAGAATGCTCCCAAGTGCTGACAAACCTCCCCATCACCTTGGTCGTTCAGAGGTGCCACAGGACAGAGCTCGGGGCTGGAAGTCAGGAGGACCTGAGTTCACATCTGGCCTAGCTCAGTGACCCTTGGCAAGTCCTGTCATCCGATCTGCCTCAATTTTCTCAACTGTAAAACAGAGACTCTAACACCCACCCCAGGGTAGTTATGAAGATTAAAGCACTTAACAAGTGCCTGGTACACAGTAGGCCCTCTATAGAGGTTTGGTCCCTATCCCTACCTTCTTTTTATTACTGTTCCAGCTGTTGTTATCAGACTGAGGGAGTCATGGGGAGCAGGAAGAGCACACTGGTAACTGGCCAAGCTTCACCAGAGCTCAACAGTACCGGTTTCCTGAAAATGCCAGATTATGGATTCCCTGCCAACAAGTGGCAGGAAGGACATGGCAACTCCTGGCCCTGATTCTCTCCCATTCTGGTCTGAAACTTCTTATCTATTGATAGAAATTGGTAGAATATAGATTAAACCGGCCATAATGTCTACAAAATTAGATGGTTATCACTTCCTTTCACCGAATTCAAAGTCACTTAGTATCGTTTTAGACTTGATTTCTTGAATTGTCATTGACTATGAACTGTTCTGGGGCCACTGAGGCATTTTAGGAAAATGTGACATACTTAGGGCTTATAGCAATTCTAATTCGGTGTTTTTCATATTTTCAGAAAATGAGATATGACACAGTACTAACTATAGAGAGATTCCACCTCCTGGAGAGTGCTGTGGAAAATGGCACGTAGGGAGAAAAAGCAACTCCATCTGCTTTTCTGCTAAATGCAGATTAATCTCAATCAATACAAAATAGCTGCTTCAAGAGTAGAACACTCTTTCTGCCCCCTTTCCTGGGACAGGAAGTCATTCCCAATTTAAACAATGAAATCTGGAGCTTCCCACAGGGCCCCAGAACTGAGCTTCAGACTCCCAGCGTAAGAAAGCTTAAAGAGAGATTCTGGCCCACCTCCCTGCCTCCTCAGGGCATGCCCATTTGTTTCCATTCAGCACCATTTTGATTTGAGAATTTTTTAAAAATTTCATCATGGAATTTGAGGTACAAAGGGATGTGCCCCACAACCAATATTCTAGGAAGCAAAACAAAACATTCATTCCTTCAGCATGGAAAAGAGAATACAGCCATGGTGTAGAGTGAGTGTATCTGGCTCAAGTCTCATAAGAGATAAGGATTTCTGATTATCCAAGCAGACTTTCAGGCCCGCTACAATCCTCAGAAATACACAAAGACAAAGAAAACAACGAACAGAAGGATTAAGGTACTAACCCATGTCCTGAAGGGGCAATGAAGTATAAACAACACTGCACCCTGTTGTCTGGCATCTGTCGTCTGTTCACCCGAGATTCCGCATTCAGATAATCCTCAAATTTACTGTCAATGTAGTCAATAACAGGCTGCCAACTGAAGAATGAATAAAGAAAAATAAGATCATGAGCATGGTTCTATTCCCACTGTATATCTAAATGTGTATGCAGGCACATTTAAAGTTGTGTGACATCTCCTTTCCTCCAAGATAAAAAGTATACAAATTATTTAAAGGCTCACTTCTCCCTTAAGCAGATATGCAGATAAAGCATACCACCACGCAATCACTCTTCATGTACTCTTTTACGTAAAAGCACAAAAATGAGTTCCACATTTAATAGAGCATTAACAAACATTTATTAAGCACCTTCTATGTGCCAGGCACTGGGTCAAGTAATGGGGATAAAAAAAGAAAGGCTCTTAAGTGCTTGCAACCTAGTGAAGGAGAAAGCAAACAAATATGAACAAATGGGCTCTCTATGTGCAGGATAAATAGGGAATGATGAACAGAGGGAAGGCTGAGGATTAAGAAGAGTAGGGAAAGGCTTCCTGTTGAAAGTGGGATTTGAGCTGGGACTCAAAGGAAGCCACGGAGGTCAGTGGTCAGAGAGTTCCAGGCCAGGAGGATGGCCAGAGAGAAGGCCCAAAGCAGAGAGATGGGGAATCTTGTTCATGGAATATCCATGAAGCCAGCATTACTGGATCGAGGTGTGAGAAGCCTGAAAAAGTAGGAGGGAAAACAGGATTTTCTCTTTAATTGTGAAATGGGGAGGGAAAGGAAGGGAAGGGGAGAACTGAGGTTTAGGACGACCACTGCCAGCCAAGTAGAAGATATGCTGAAGTGGAGAGAGACTTATGGCAAAGAGAGCCCTCAGAAGCTACTGCAGTAATGCAGGTGTGAGGAGATGAGGGCCTGCACCAGGTATGTTAGGAAGGGACAAGCAGCAGGCTTTTGGCAACAGCTCATGCGCAAGAAGCAAGAAAGAGAATCGAGGATGATAGGCTGCAAACTGGAGTGACCAGGAGAGTGGTGGTTCCCTCCACAGTAATAAGGAAGAGGGCTAAGCAGGCCTCAGCTGGAGAGAAAGAGGAGTTCTGGTTTTGGACAGGCTGAGCTCAGGACGGGGACAGAACAGTTTGAGGCGTCCAATAGGGAGCTGGAGATACAACACCAGAAGGTCAACGGAGAGGCTAGTGTTGATAAGGAGATAACTGAATCCATGGGAGCTGATGAGATCACCAAATGAAACAGTACAGAGGGAGACAAGAAACGTCAACGCAGAGTCCTGTGGGACACACAGAAGCATACGGAACCTCGATAAAGACCCTGCAAAGGAGACTGAGCACGGGGTGGTCAAAAACCTAGGAGGAGAACCAGGCGACAGCACTGTCGCAAAGACCTAGAGAAGAGAGTGATCAACCGTGTCCAAGGCTGCAGAGACCTCAAAGGATGAGGATTGAGAAAAGGCCACTGGATTTGGCAACTAAGAAATCGCCAGTAACTTTGGAAAGAGAAGTTCTGGTTGAATGATGTGGTGAGTGAGCCAGGACATATAAGAATGGTCTTTCAGCAGTGAAGGCACGGTTGAGGTTACATAACAAACTGGGAGTGGAGCCAGTGAGCACGGTTTCATGATTTTTCTGGCTTCTATCAGAAGAACATGAGTAGTGGTCATGGCAGGAGAGTGGGGATAATTCAAAGATGAGCAGGAAAGACTGGAGACAGAGCAAGTGGGCAAGGTGTGGGGTAGGCAAGGAGAGGAATTACGGGTGAAGAATATAAACCACTGAGATCAGATAAGGGAACTGCAGAGTTCATGGACATGGGAGTGGAGAAGCCATGGGCAATGGTCAAGGGGATGACCATTTCTGTGTGTAAGTGAGGTACACTGAAGGTAGAGTAGATCATGTGAAGGGTCGAGGAGCTGGGAGGTGAGGGTGTTCAAGGGAGTAGTGACGTAGGTAGGAATCAGAAAGGCTGAGCTGCTGAGCTCCTTGAAGAAGAGAAGATCCCTGGAGGTTGAAGACTACAGCTACCAACAGCTCCAACAACAGCATGCTGATTGGGTGGTAGACAGGGGGTAACAATGCATACATTCTTTCCTCTCACAAAGTTACTATAAACTGTCACTGAGCACCACAGAAAAGGGACCTGGTACATTTTGAGTTTAGTAATCATTAGCTGAGGGGGGAGAAAAAGCAACAGAGAGTAAAAAACACGGTTTCATGAGACACCTGAAAAAACACAAGTCAGAGACAAAGAGCGCGCTTACCAGTTACTGTTGTCCACGGCATCCCCAAATCCGGGAGTATCCACTATTGTGAGCAGTAACTGAACACCGCCTTCTTTGATTAAAACTTTGGCTTGTTCCACCTGAAAGATCCAACGGGTCAAAGATGAATAAACACTGAATCAATAACTGTTAGACCAAATGAGTGACTTGAAGTCATGGTGCTCCAGAGGCAAGGAGAAGCAGGAGCAGCAAGAGGGACAAGGAAGAGTCCACGAGGGCTCCCCATCTACGTGGCTTTATGGATAGCTGCTGAGTAACAGAACAGGATGCTCCTCCACCTAGTGAATGGCCAACTCCTGGAACGATGCTAACAGCAAGGTGACATCTGCCAGAAATGCAAGAGGGAAGGAGCTCTCCTGACTTGGGGCCAGATTTGAGCGATATTGCACCTAAGATCTTAACAGAGTCTCTATTAGGAATCTACTGGCATTTGAAAAACGGATCCTTCCAAGATCCACCCTAATCCAGAAGAGTCTGTTCAGCCACCATGTATTTAGTGTCTTAGAGGTTACAACATGAGGTAGCAGGCATTATCCTTGGGGTCTTGGAGGCCAGACCTCGGATATGACATCCGAGGCACATGGGTAACACCAAGTGAGGCCTCCTTCCTACCTGCAAGTTATCTAGTTACTACAATAGTGAGAAGTTAAGTGACTTGCCCAGGGTCACAACTCAAGTGTGAGAAGTGGGGCTCTCCTGACTCCCAAGCCTAGTCCATCCCACACTGCCTTTCATTTTCATTACATAGAAGAAAATTAAGGATCATTTAAACTGAATTCACATTTGTGGAAAATGAAGAAACAAATGCCTATGGAAAACCAGAAGCTCCATATCCAGATGATTTCGTCCTTTTGTGAAGTGCACGCCCCTAAATCGTCCTGGCTGAACTCAATCCACAAGACGCTGACAATCTTGACAAATTGTTCTCATTTAGCCAAGTGTACATGGGGGCCAGGCCCAAGTTCTCTGCCCCTGGAAATGCACATTGTGGTCACTGAAATCACAAGGGACCAAAGGGTGCTTGGCCCAGCAAAACCTTGGCAAGGGCGACTCAAATGTGTTTTTAAATAATCTGTACATAAAGAAACTTCCCCTCTCCAGCTCCCCTGACCCAAACCCAACTGTCACTGAACCACACTGAGGAGAGATAAATAACCTGACCAGATGATGTCACTCTCCATGAGTAACCATTGGAGTCTAGAGCCCAGTACCTGGCTAGAGAGACAGCCTCCATCAAGAAGAACAGGACCCAGGATCCACCTCTGACACTGCCGCAAACAAAGTCACTTACCCTCCCTCTGTGTGACCTAAGGAAACTCTGTAGAACACTAAATATGGAGGAGCTGCCAGTCAGCCCTGTTGGAAAGGGTCTGCCCACCTCCAAACTCCCCACACCAACAAAATCCAACAAAACAGGGTCTACAGAAAGAGCCCTGGGACTAGAGGAAGAGCGCTGGCTCTACTAACGCAGGCGCTGTGGCCTTGGGTAGGGCACCCCCTCGGTTGCCTCATCTGTAAAATGGAGATAATGGTGCTCATATGCCCTACTCTTACAAAGTTACTACAGACTGTCATAAAGCACCAGCAAAAAGGGATCTGGTGCATTGAGTGTAACATATCTACACTCATCAGCTTGGGAGACCTGCTCCCTTTAGGAAGAACACTTGGTAGCTGAATGGAGGCAGGCAGACCACCAGCAGCTATCCAAACAACACAGGTGTGAGTGATGAGGGCCTGTACCAGGGGAGGTAAATGTCAGAGAAAAGAAGACATATTGGAGAGAAGCCCCTGAGGGGAAATCAACAAGCTCTGACAGCAGCCTGGATGGGGGCGGGGGGGAGGGGGGGGGGGGCCGGTGCGACTCCTGGGGGCTGTGCACATGCAGGCCTGGGAGATGCCGTTGTTCTCTACAGTAATGGGGGGAGGGAGGTGCAGTTGGGAAATATGTTTAGGGAGAAAGATAAATTCAGTTCTGGGCATGTTGACTTTCAAATGTAAAGCAAATGTTTTGCTTTCTTTAAATCCTGCTCTAAAATGAACTTTAATGTTGATCAGCTATTATGTTTACCTATTTTAAAAGTGTTTTTTTTTTATTGTAACAGGAGATTGAATGAGAAATTTAGGGTCTGTGACCCCAACTGAAGCAAAGGCCCTGGGAGTGCTGCCCAGGTGGCAGGTGACCCTCATTCTTTGAAAAACTCCCAGGCTCAGCCTCGCCGACTGACAGTAACATCATCTCTGGCCCTAAGCTAAATTCGGTCCAGCTGTTGTTAGCTTTTTTAACCACAGCCCAAGCCTCACATAGAAGACAGCTGCTGCTATGCCCAGGAAAGATCAGCGGTGACCGCCTCAATCCAGAATCCAAGCAATCACCAAGTTCAAGTAACAAGTTTCTTCCCTCCACACTCTGCCTTTCCAAAAAAGCACAAGTGACAAATATCTAAACCGCTAACAAAGACTGCTTCCCCAGCCGCCTTCCCAGCTGAACGTCCTTCCAGAACAGGCCACATTCAGTCCCAGAACTTTCTCTACTGTACCGTGCAGTAACTGATTCATGCTGTCACTGTGAACGACAACTATACAGTAAAAAAAAATGAAGCTCCCTTGATTACAACTGAATTCCTTGAAAATTGAATAGAAATGGTGGTCAAGAAAATGAAGGTGTCAGTAAATTTCAGTTAACCAGACTGTTCAATCAGAACCTATTTACCCCAGGAACACTGAAAGAAAGCTTATTCTCTCTAAAATGTGATTCTTTGGTCAAAGCCCACTTCTCTTGGCTGCAAGGCACACAATGGCCATCCTCAGAACTGCAGCCACGCCATACGCTATGATGCTCTTTTGAGACTTGAGGTCCACGGCTCAACTGTTTCAAACCCAATTCGACCCCGGAAAGAGGCACAATCCCTAATACTGACAGAATCAACCTGCTATGAAAACTGAGGGTCAGTATGTAAAATTCTGCCAGTAGTCCACTTACACAGTTTCTTTTTCTTTTTTTATAGTTTACAGAATTGCCGTCTCCATACATGGTCAAATACAAAATGCTTGCAACGTCTGGAGGCCATCCAGACAACCTAACTGTAAACCTCAGTCATTCACAGAGTCCAGTGGTATCCTACCGTCCGGCTTTACAAGCATTCTCGTGGGATTCGTGGAAAACAAACTGGTTCAAGTGCAGGAATTTCAAACTTTTAAGAAATCTCTTCCAAATGGCCATTTTCCCATGCACTTTACTGCAGGGGGTCATGTTAGAATAGTTTATGGGACTACCCTGAGTCCTCCAAGATTAAATGCATAATTTAATCCTTTAGCAAGGAACAAAGAATACTCAGAATCTTAACTTTTCTAAAAAACAAATATGACTGAAGCTCCATTAAAGCATTTACATAGTTCAATTTATTGAGGTCATATTCTGGTTTCTTGGCCTAGCCCCTGCATATGCCTCATAAGCTGGTTAAAAGACTCATTTTAAAAAATCTTACCCCAATAATATCGTTAAACTTAAAACCAAAACTAATTCAACTTTACATATACTCTGTAAGATACCAATATGGTAAACAAGACCAACCATAACAACAGTGAACAACGGTTTCCTGAGTGCCAGGCCCTGTGCCAAGCATGTTACAAACATTATCTCATTTAATCTCCGCAAACACCCTGGGAAGTGAAGGTGCTATCATCCCCATTTTACAGATGAAGAAACAGAGGCAAACAGAGGCAAAGTGCCTTGCTCGGAGTCACAAAGCTAGTAGCAAATCCGAGGCAGGCTTTGAACCCGAGTCTTCCTGATTCTAGGCCTGGCTCTCTGTCCACAGTCCTGCCCAGGTGCTTCGGCAGCTCCAGTTGTGGTCAGCACATCAAGCACACCACCGTCTACCTTTTCTGTCTGCACAGACTGTTCCCTCCACATCCTTCCCAGTCCAATGCTAAGGTAGCACCTACGCAGCACAGCAGTAAGAGCCGGTAGCAAACGATTTACCTTCATGCAGTTTGTCGGTAAGTAACACGCACATTCAAAATAACGATACAATATTCTGTTTGCCACAACAGGCTTCGAGAACATCTGTGCGTTCAGTATTTCTTAGCCCCATCTACTCTAGAAATCTAGAGACTTGCCAAGTAATTTCCTACTTCAAACAATTTATAATTTTTAGGTACAAGAAAAGAAGGTTTGCATTGTACTCAACAGGATTCTTTAATCAAGCCAGGCTTGTGATGGCTTTGAGAAAATGCCATGATGCCTACCTACCTGCCCATGACCTCACACCCACGCTGCCCCCAGACCTGGCAGTTGGAAGCTTCCTTTTTACCCTTTCAGATCAAAAGGCTTGGAAAGAAAAGGGAAAGGCATGCAAAGCTCTCAGAATAACCTGGACCAAGCCAAGTGGACGACGCTTACTGGCAAAGAGGACCTCCAGCCCAAAACTCCCAGTCAGCAAAGTCACTGGGAAGAAGAGTCAGGTGGAGGGGACCAGGAACAGCCTTCATCCCAAAGGAGCCAATCACTTAGCCTAGTTACTCGCTCTATGGCAGACAGCTGCCTCGGCTGGAAAATGGGGAGACGAACATGCCCCTGACAAGAACCCCTGACCATCTTGGAATGACTCTTACTAAACAAGGCCACCATGGGTACTCCAGCAGCCACAAGCCCTCCCTTCCCACCCCCACAGCTGGGGGTGCCTGGATCACTGCCTTTAGGGCTCGTAAGGGACAAGTGAAGAAAGCATCTGGAGTGATGCATGGCATAAACACGCCTGTAGATCAAAAGGAATAAGACAACCACCTTTTAGCACATCCTGATCACTACTAAAAAATAAACAGCTCCCCTAATTTTCCTATTTGAATGAATAAATGAGAAAATAATTTACTAAAGCTTCCTTTCTTCAAAGGCCTGGGCTCAGCATCGGGAGCCCACACGTTAAAGCGAGTCAGGCCCTGCTCTTGAGCCCTCCCAATGTGGAGGACGATACCTGGGGAAGGTCCCAGGGTCCTATGGGGCAGCAGCAGAGCAGGGGGTCATTCCCCACTACGACAGTCACAGCAGGGCCTGATGCGGAGCCGCTGGAGAGGGCCTGGGACTCTCATGACCAGGACTTCCTTTTTCTGTTTGCCTTCAGGGGCTGTAGCTGCAGCCCCTACGGGAGCAAGGTCCAGGCCGCATCTCCTTGGGAAGATGGCCGAGGGCGCTGGGCTGGAAACCTGGTTCTTCTTGAGGCTCTTGGGCTCCGCGTCCTGGGCTGTCTCCATCAGGGTCTGAGGGGAGCTGGGTGCAGGGGTGCTGGTGCAATGACCTGCCTGCACATGTGGCCTCCCATCTCAGTCCCTTCACTATTTCAACATTATCTATTCCTCCATTAGAGGCCTCTTCTGATGCCTCATCATGGCATGGAAGTGACAAGAAGCAGCAGGTTCTCCCTCCCTAGGTCAGACCAAGAAACGTCTCATCTACCTGTAGCTCAGGGTCAGAATACATTTTCAGAGATCACTAAATTGACCAAAAGGAGGATGAAATTTTTGGCCATAGCAGTTCCCAATGATTTAGGCAAAAAAGAGGCTGCAACCTGTCTCAGGAATATGGACAAAATCACCAATTTCTGAATCATGAAGCACCATTTATCAATACATAATACAAGTGAACATTCACGAATTTTTAGTTAATGAAACAATAAGCCCCCTATGTGTTCCTCTACAGAAAAGATGAGGCCATCTGCTGTTTTTAGAAAACAACATTGGCCCACACAAAATGTCTGTATCAGCTGAGCTGCCTGCCTTAATGTCTTGCGAAGCAATTTTCCCCATTAACAGTGTTTTGGAGCAAAGGCTGTGACTTAGCTTGTTCTGCTTGACTCCAGAAAAAAGAACTAGAAACAATGGCTGGAAGGTGGCAAAACATGGCCTTGATTTAAGGAAACCTTCCCCCAATAAGAACTACTCCAATGTGTCTTCTAGCAAAAGGTGGTGACAACTTAGCAGGCTTCCCTTTCAAACGTGGGTGAGATCAAGTGGCTTCTGAGTCTGGATCTCTACAATCTTGGGGGAGAAGAGGCCATGGAAGGAAAGACAAGAAAGGGATTTTATAACCTCCTCAAGGATACCACTAGGAATATCAGCTTCCTATCTACAGATGAGTCCAATCCACAGCCCACGTGACGAGGTCACTTTTCATCACAAAAACAAACAGAAATTTTGGCGAGAATCCTGTGTCAATCATTTAAGATCTTAAGCTCTAATTCTGATGAGAAAGTAACATTATCACCAGATAAAAGGTAAACAGAAAGGCAAGCCAACAACTTCACTTGCATTTGTTTGCAAAAAAAAATGCCTGACAGGAAGCTGAGATAATTCCAATATTAAGAAAACTCTCAAATCACTTTATGAAAGAAATTTTGCCCAGTGAGCACATCTGGGTGCTCCCAAGTTCATAAACCCCAACAGCCAGGTGCTATGACAGTCCTGTGACAATTTAATACATGTCATGAACCCTTTCACAGGCAAATGAAACCCAGGTAACCTTCCTCAGAATGCTTTTAAATGAATAAAAAAATTTACAGGATCACAAAGGGAACCAACTATACTGAAATATTTGTCTAATATTCAAAAGCAAAGCCAAGTCCACGGGCTTCAAGCCTGTCACACATGAACAAAGACGATTCCGTTTCCCTCCCTGGGCAATGTTTTAGCCGCATACAGCAATGGATATGCTCATTATTGGATCACTAATAAATGAGCTTCTGGCCCAAAAGCCACTGGAGCTATTCAGAATATATCGATGTCACTACAAAGTGAAGGCAAGATCTCGGGTTGAGGCCCAATCGAATTCCATTCCTGACATTTCGCTACAAAATGCAAGTCAACTGGCACTTTCATTTCTACTAAGGAATTCTCTAGATGGAACCAGGAGAGAGTTTTGACTAGAACCGACTACTGAAACCAAGAGGATTGGTTAGGTAGGAAATGGGGTCCAAAAGGCCTCAGGTGTGCAATTATTTGGTCAGACATCAATTAACAGAAGAACGTCACCGCACCCAGGTGGCAACTACAGCGGGTAAGTAAGAGTGTGAATGGTCCCTCAACAATGGGAATGAAACATTTCTCGGTGACGACAGTTGCTGGGTTGTTTGTGAGTAAAAAGAAAGCCACGGTGCCTACCTGCACGGTCTTTTTAATTCTATGTGAGGGGCCCGGGTACTCTGAAGAATACAAGTCTGTTAGGAATAATGAGTTGATTAGCGTTGACTTCCCCAAGCCGGATTCTCCTATGAGGAAACAAAAAGCATTATTAGTCACTTTACTATTACAAGACACCGTCTGATGAGATCCCTTCACAGGTCCCCCATCTCAGGCAGGTCCACCATGAGGAGAGCACCAATCATGGCAAAGCCCAGTGTGTGTGTCTGCCTAAGCATTCCAATCTGAAACATAAAAGACTTGGGGGCTGGGGCGGGGGGAGTGACTCCAAGTGATCAGGATAGTTCTTCCCATAGAGCCGGGCAATCACTCCCTCTTGAGGTGACACTCATTTACTTGTTTGGATAACTAAAAGGGTGCTAAAAATGGCACCCTTCTAAGACCATCTATAAACTGTCTGTTGGGAGTTGCACACAGTGGCCACACTGCTGGAGGAGCTGCCTAGTAATCTGGACACGCTCATTCTAAACGAGAGCAAAGGAGAGAGCTCAAGGAAGGACGGCTACCCAGCACTAGCTGGAAAAGAAAGGAGTGGCAGAGTCGATGTCATCGAACAGAACTACTGCGTATCTCGGAGAAGTACTTAATGCAAAAAAGGACAAAGAGGGAAAAAGGAATGTCTCAAGTGTTGCTGTGCAAGAAAGACAGTTCCTACCCCCCAGAAGCTTCTGTTCTAACTTTTGAAAAGCTGGGGGGGAGGGGGAGACAGGACAGCTGGCAAGGAGGAAAAGAAGTTTGAGGCTCTAAATGAAGTGGAGCAAGGCCCTATAAGCCTCCTGAAAAGCTGATCTGGGCAGGTAGTTGGTATGTATGTAATCAGAAAACCTGAAAGAGTGCCCCAAGCTCCTAAGTTATCAAATGTCTGACAAACATTGTCAAATCAAGAGAGATGCTCACCAAGAAAAATGCCAATGTAGAAAACAAACTCATCTGTAAGCCATCACAAGACAGAGACAGAAGCAGGGGTGAGGAAGATCAGAAATCTAAGCAAGTAAACAGTCATCCCAAAGGCCAAAAAAATGAAATTCAGGGAAGACAAGCAAGAGACATAACACAGTTTAAAAGGCTCCAAAAGGCACATCCACTTTTACCACCAATGCCAGTGCAGCTGCCACCCTCAATGTCTAAATACTCCTAGAAGGAAGACAAAAGAGAAACAGGAGCAGCAGTCAGACACTGGTGGATGAGAGATCTATGGGGGAGCCCACAAACATGACAGTGTACAGCATCATCAGCTCATCGATTTCAAATCAGAAGGGGCTGTCGAATCCAACCCCTCCATTTTAAAGATCGAGAAACCGAGACACCACCACGTGATTCACCTCAGGTCACCCAGCCAATGATTACACGAACACACACATTTTGGGGGCCGAGGCCATGCTCTCTATTCACTACACCATTTAGCCTCTAATCAATTCACAAGGTACTGGAGGAAAAGCTACCAAAGGTGCAGAAAACATCTTGAACCATATTCATTTTTCTTAAAAGGAGGTGTTAAAATCACTGGGTAAGGAACATGGGGGCTACTGAAAATATTCTACAGTGAACCCCCTTACGTTTATCTCGCAGCAATTTAATCAACGGACGTTTGTTAAAACGCTATGTGCCAGGGACCGTGCTAAGCACTGGAGACGGAAAGGCATCGGCCCTCCAAGAGTGTCCATCCCAATGCAAGGAAATATGAAAATGACTCCATTCGATTGGCACAGGCTAAGCTGGAGGCAATCCCACAGAAGGCACTTCCATTAAGGGGACCAAGGAGACTAAATGGTGGGAGTGAATACCAGATCTAGGCTGGGCAGAGTTTGCAGATTATGGAACCCCAGTTTCCTGTGTCAGGTGAATGAAAAGATGGAAACCCTGCCTCCTAAAAGCTCTCTGCCAACAAGGTTTTTCCTAGCCACAAACAAAATTATTCAAGATTGATTCAAAGACACAATAGCAATAAGCCCATTCGGGAACCTCAGAAGAGACATAAAACATGGGATTCCCACCAGCATCTCCTCCTTGCCCCCATCACACCTGAAGAGGCGGCCTTTCTTCTCACCACAGTATCTTCAGCCTAGCCCATCTTCTCAGATGGGCTGTCTCCACTATCAACCCACTCTACCAGCTTCCTTTCTCCCTCCCATCTTCACAAACTCGCTCAGGGCATCCCCCCATTCCTTTCCTCTCATTCTCCTCCCTCTGATGTCACCATCCCCAATGGTCTCCAAATCACCTTTTCTGATGTCTCCCAACATCTCTGTAGCCTCTCATACCGATTATCACCCTCTTCTCATTAAGGCTCTACGACACCGCTCTCCTGGGCTTCCCACACACCTGTGTGGCTGCTGCTTCCCAGACTCCTTAACTAGGTCGTGCTTACTAACTGTGGGTATCCCCCAAGGCTCATTACTGGGCACTCTTTTGCCTCCTTTCTAGCTCAATGTCATTATGACCCACAAATTCAATTATCTCAGTAATAATGGGAAATGTTTGTGTAGTGCCTACTCCGTCGCAAAGGGCTTTACATATATTATTTCACTTATCCTCATAACCACCCTTTTGAGGTGGGTGCCATTATTATCCCAATTTTACAGATGAGGAAACTGAGGCACGGAGAGGTTAAATGACTTGCCCAGAGGCTCACAGGTAATAAGTGTCTGAAGCTGCATTTGGACTCAGATCTTTCTGCCTCCAAGGATAGTGCTCTACCCACTGGGTCATCAGGCTACCTCGAGATTATAGCTAGCCTGGGAATCAGGGGACTGACTTCCTGGTATTGCTTCCCACCACTAGCTCAGTGAGTGAGTGATCAGGTAAGCTTACCAAAATCTTCTCTATGTCAATTTTCTCAATTTCCAAAGTGGGAGGTCAGAGTATGTAACATCCAAGGTCCCTTTGAGCCAAGGACAGGCCTTGCTTTTATCCTTCATTTCCTAGGACCAGAGAATGTTCAAAGAAACCCAAATCCCTCAAAGAGGATGATGAGCGTCCTGCCATTTTACAGGTAAAGCAACCGAGGCCAGCGGTACTAAAGAATCTGTCCAATCACCGCCAGGATGATGAGCCAACCTTTGCACTGGACCACAGCTTCAAAGTATCCACTATTCCTTCATGCTCTGTTTTCTGCAGAAATAGCTGGCAGGCAACAGCCCACTATTTGTAACCAACAACTAAGGAAAGTTCAACTTTAGATAAACACCTCTAAGTTCTTGTCCAAGGTAATCAGGCTGTCATAGATGAGTTTAAGCAGGAAAAGCCGACTTTTAAAAACCCACAAATATTACTGACAAATTTTATTTTACCAGAACACAAATACAAAATAGAGAAAAGAAACAAGAACATATCGTAAACTTAAATACTGAAACTTCAATATAAAAGAAAAAAAAGCGTATCACGTGCATAGCAGAACATAGGAGAGGATTCAAAATATGTAACAATAAATTTCAAGAAAGCCTGTATGATAAAAACCCCTTGAGTGGAGAGTTGTCCATCTTTTCTTTGCTTCCTTGTGTTTCCTTTTGTTCTCTGCTGTGCACTTTTTAAATTTGTTCTTTTTTTTTCTCTTCCCCCAGCCCCCCAGAAGGCTACAATATAATTTAGACATTTCTTGATATATACATATACATACAGATATGTACATACACTTATACACATATACATGCGTATATAGACATATACTTTCCCAAACATACTCTACTCCTGATCTTTGTCTTTTGTTTGTACGTATCTTTTGTTTCCTATCCCTCCTGCCTCCTCTACTTTACTTCTACCTGCTACATCACCTTCCTATTACTTGCCTACCCCTCTCCTCCACCAACCACCCTGCCCTATTATTTGCCTTCCTCCCTCCAAGGAACTCTCCCCCTATCCCCCCATTCCCATTAATCTAAACTCCCTTTACCTACTCCCTCATTCTCCCCTCTAAAAATCCCTCCCTTGTCCTCTCCCCCTCACTAAACCCCTACCACTTTATTTCTTCTAAATGTAGAAGACTTTTATACTCTTCTAAATATGTATGTATTGTTCCCTCTTAAACCCATTCCCAAAGAATTGGGAAGTAGGTTACCAGAACTACCAGCCCTCCTCCCCATCGAAATCCTCTGTATCCTTTTTTCTTCTTGCATCTCTTTTATATAAAATAGTAACTGTTTTTAGATGTTTCTAAATGGTTTTACTTTTTAAATTCACATCGTAGTCAGGTTTATCCCCCTTTCTTATAAGCTCGACAATTATTAATAAGAATGTTAGACATATATTTTACATTATATAAAAAGGTAAGCAGTCTGTCCTTGTAAATACCTTCTTCTATTAAGTTGAGGATTTTTTTTAACGAAGTCTTGAAAGTCTGAGGGTTTGTCAAATGTCCATTTTTTTTTCATTCAAGAAAATACTGAAATTTGAAGGGTATGGTATTTTCAGCCAGAGCCCCAGGTCTTTTGCTCTGTGATACAGTGTGTTCCAAGACCTGCGGTCCTTTAATGTCTCTACTGCTAGGTGTTGTGTAATTCTAATTGTGGTGCCATCATAT